>OY757913.1:30413847-30416347 GCA_963585895.1 Sepioteuthis lessoniana
GCTTTAATAACATGAGTCTCTTCCTATCTTAAAATGATCTTCATGGAAGATTTTTGAATTGATCAATTCAAATTCTTATTGGCTACAATGAGTGAACATGATAAGACACTGTCTTTAAATATACACTTAATTAAATTAACTGAAGATTGCATATATAATTTTTTTTCCATATCAAAGACTGCTTCTCTTATAATAAATCTAATTTTTAGTTTCATTTAAAACTAGTTAATGTAAAATCCAGTGTGCCATGATCTAGGTTCTATTTAAATTTCTTTAAGCTCAATATTCAAAATACATTCGTATGTTTACTCAATTTCATTCAAGGTAATACTATGTTAAATATTGTGTCAGATACTACTGGTCAGAAGTACCGTTCAGCCTATATGAGCATCTGATTTGTTGAAACAAAATTTCTTACCTTTGCTGTTTAATTGTTTGTAAAGTATGTTGCTACTTTTTCTTTCTTTCTGTATGCTTTATTGTTTCATTTTAGATTTGTCTTATTAAAGTTTCGTGGTTTTTTTCCTAAGCCTAAAGTGGTTGGGTATTTTGTTCGTTTTTGGCCTAGCTATAAAATATATTTTTACAAAAGTAATTTTGAATAGTCTTAAATTTTCTTAAATTTCCAGTTTGTATAGTAGGTAGGTTGCTTGAAAAGTTTCAATTGTAGGATTATATTCTTTGTATATTGATTTATAAATGTGCTTCAAATTTTGATTTGATTTTTTATGATTTATAGGTATGATTTAGTTTTAATTATTGTAAAATAATGGCAAGTTATATTGATATTAACTCAAATTCAATAGTTCTATATTACAAGTTAAATGTCCTTTAATATATGAAATGATTTTGTGCTATAGGAACATTTTATCATTTTTCTTATTATTAAAGAGTTAATTTCTGAGCTAATCTTGGATTTTCAAAAATTATCTCTCTTATACATGGTAAATTGCATTTCTTTTGCTACTAATGGTTTAAAGTACTATAATAAATAATGTATAAAAAGGCCATTTTGTGAAAATTACATTCTTAATTTTAAAAACATGATAAATTACAAAGTAATATAAAAAAGATGGTTTATATGTTTTTTTGTTGAAATATTGCATAGTTCCATCAAACACTTCAACTTTCAGTTTCACACACACACACACATGTGTGTGTGCACATATATAAATATGTGTATATATATATATATATATATATATATATATATATATATATGTCTGTATGGGGGGTCTATATATGTGTATGTATATATATATGTATATGCATATATATATGTGTGTGTGTATATATATATATATATATATGCGTGTATATGTATATATATATGTGTGTATATGTGTGTGTGTATATATATATATATATATATATATATATATATATATATATATATATATATATATATATATATATATATATATATATATATATATATATATATATATATATATATATATATATATATATATATAACCGGGACATTGGCCCAGCGGTTAGAGTGTTCGCCAATGGCCCGGGAGACCTGGGTTCAATCCCAGGTCGAGTCATACCAAAGACTTTAAAAATGGAACTTGATACCACCTTGCTTAACACTCAGCATTATAAGGTACGGTTCAAGGGTAAAGTGGAGCAATCCTGGGAATGGAGTAGCGCCCTCCCCTACACCTTGGTGTAGTAGCTATCGAAAAGGGAGCCTTCGGGTCACCCTCGACTATGGTCGCTAACTTTACTTATATATATATATACATGGTGCATTCAGTAAGTTTCCAGACTTTTTTGTACAGGCATTTAAAATTGTCATAGACTCTTGAAAATTCAGTATGTTATTGCTATACATCTTATGAGATGACTGACCAATTTTTATGATTTCAGATTCAAATGAACAGCTACGACAGGAATTGGGATACACCCTACTAAAGCCTGATTGTCACAGCTGGTGATTTTCAAAAATGCAATCTGACACTTTAGAAGAATGATATGCAATAAAATTCTGTTTTAAACTTGGAAAAAATGCCACAGAAATGTATGGAATGCTTCAGACTGCTTTTTGACCATCTTGCATAAATCAAGCATCAGTTTTTGAGTAGCATAAGAGATTCAAGGAAAGTAGGGAGTCTGTGAGGGATGATGAGAGGTGTGGGAGGAGTAAGGAAGTCAATGCACTAGAGTTGATAGGCCAAAGGGTTAGGGTTAGAGTTACTATGTTGAGGTTTTAAGGGAATTCAGGAAGAGATTCTGTCGGAAGAGGCCAGCACTCTTCAAATCGGGTCAATGGCATTTCTACCAGGACAATGCACCAATCCACAACTCCATCCTTGTCACAGACTATTTGACCAAGATGGGCATCAAGACAGTTTGTCACCCTCCCTATAGTCCAGACCTTGCTCCCTGTAACTTTTGGTTATTCCCTAATCTCAGAGACTGTTGTTATGCGACAACTGAGGAGATGAAAGAGGCTGTGACGAAGGTCATTGGCATGCTCACACAAGAGGACTTC
>OY757913.1:30421347-30673847 GCA_963585895.1 Sepioteuthis lessoniana
AATTTAAGAATGTCAGATAAATGAAGTATTGATATTGTCAAAAATATATTATATAATTTAATTATGTTCCTGTTGATGATTTTCCCCATGAGAAATATTTAATTCAATATATTTATATTTTTTCATGTAGAAATAGTGTTTAAAAAAATTGACAACTCCTGCCAATAATATCAAATTTACAATCTCATTTTTATTTTCCTCTTTCAGTCTCCATATTTTTCTCATAACTAATTCTTATCAGTCATATATAGAAAAAACACAAATGTTTTATTTTAAAAGAATTTTCAAAACAAGACATCATTGTCCTTACAAATACATTAATTTATAAAGATGTTTTTATAGTTTCAAGCAAAATCTAAATTTAAACATACTAGAATAAAATGTTGGTTCTAGTATGGCATATTTGAAAGGATCTTTGTCATATGACTCTCCCCTTCTTTTATTCAATGGATAAACAATATTTTTTGTAGCAAACAATAACTTGTATTCAAGCACTAATGGCATTTTTTACTTGGACCAAAGGGTGTCAGAAAGGAGGAAGAAACATTTTTATGAAATGTTTAAGGAGCTCTCAGAAAGTTGTTTGTTGGTGCTTATAAGGAGCAGGCAAGCTTCCTAGGAATGTTGACTGCTGCCAGGTTGATGCTTTTTGCTAGCTTTAGTTCATACAAGAGGCTTCTGTTCAAATTCCTCAATCTATCTGATAGTTCATCTATGTCTTGTGCATGTAACATTTAACAAATGGGCATCTGATAGTTAAAGAAAGAGCTCCTCTGTTAGATGAAGATAGTAGTGGTTAAAGTACTTCTTATTTTGGATGCTCTAATCAGAAAAGAAGAGAGTTCACAGAAGTAAGTCAACTTCCTGTTTCAGTTTATTATAGTATCATGACTTTGTGACTTGCATAATCTTTGAAGTTCTCTGTAGAGAAGTATACACACTTGTATGTCTTAGTTCACAGTCAGCATCTTGAAATGGTACTTATAGATGTACTCAGAAAGCTAAGGAGGAAAGTTTTGTGTTCAGTTTCAGTGAGTCCAAGTATTGTATTTTATTTTACTTAAAAAAGTTTTGAAATTGAAATATTTTAAAACTTTAATTTATGTGTCCATTTGTTAAATGAAAGTTTCTTTCCAAATTTATGTCTGTATATATGTTTTATCTTTTCTATTGGAACTGTTTCTTGAATACAAGATATTTTTCTCATCATTTGGTTTCAGTTAGTTTTAAAAATGCATTTATAATAAGCAAACAAATTGTATTTATTATAGGATGTGCAGTATTTTCAGTTTTACAGGGTGAGAGCAGCTTAGGTAGATCAGGTCCTTAAAAAATTAAGATGAGATACTACTGCTGCTCATCTTTTCTCCCCTATTTTTCTCACTTCCTGTTACTTAGTGTCAGGCTCCTTTTTCTTTCATTTGCTCATCCTGAAAAGGATGTTTATTTAAAGAGGTAACATAAAGAGCAATGTAAACTAATATTATAAAAGAAACTAAAGACCAAGTGGCTAAAGATCAGTGCTGACCCACTCACTAGATGCAAGTATTTGAGATCAGGTTTCTTTTGGAATGCTCTTAAAGTCTTCTCCTGAAATATATCTGCAGAATGTGTCAGGTTAAAGATAAGTTTGGACACACAGGAAGAATTAACTTAGTGCTCCATTTTACTTAAAAGCTAATTCTACTCTAGATATTGCGAACAATTTCACAAAGGAAAATAATTTCTGTAAACAATTATTAATTTGAGAACTTTTATTAGATATCATTGTTCACTTTTAAGATAGGTGGTTCCTATGAAAAACAAAACTGGTTGTTTGAGATTACTTATTTCATAAAATGTTATGTAACATTTTTTAAAGTTAGGAACCTTGAATAATTTGATTTGTGTTCATTTTCCTTTCACAGGAATTTAAATCATAGCACTTAAGTTGGATGCTATTTTATATATTTTCATCATGTCAAACCATAAGAGAGTCAAATATCTTATCTTTATAAAAACAATCTTGATCTTTTATTTAAAGGAGAGTTGTCTGTATTCATTATGAATAGAAATAATTTAAGGGCCTTATCTAACTATTATTTTTTACTTGTTTATGTTATTCTTTTTTAAAACCATTAATCATGACTCAATAAAATTTTGATAAAATAAAATCGGAGAGTAATTATAAAAGTCTACTTCAAGATAATCAGTGTCTGAGAATCAAAAAATCTGAGGTTTATTAATATTCTTATGTTTATTCATATAATCTTTAGATCAAATTGTTTCTTGCTTTTTATTTTTTAGCATGTTTGATAAGTGTAAGCATTTCTGGATTTTGTATTGTTCATATCTGAATCTTATATTTTCTACCTAGTTTTCTATTTGTTTAAAAAAATGTTCTTTAATTTATTTATACTTCTGACAAATTCACTAATTCATGTACAACTGAAAAAGTATTATAAAACATTTCACTCATTTTAATGTTCATTGCTAATTCAAGCAATACTACAGACTACTTTTTAAATTAATCCACTTGCACAGTAGGTAACATTTTAGAGCATTTATTTTATTGAATACTTTTAAAATGTATATTCTTTAATATTTGATTCTCTATAAAATGTTGTTTTTCATCAACTTTATACACAAACTATTGATGTAAACTGGTGATTTAAGGAGATCTCATAGAAAAGGTTTTTATATATCACTGTTGTAGGTATTTCAAAAGTGTTTTTGAAGAAATATATATTTTAAAACTTTAAATTTTTACATCTTGACAGGGTTATGTACAGTTGTCAACAAAAACTAGATACATTCAAATACATGTAATATGGTTGGACATCTGGTGTCGACAGTTAAAAAGATGTAAACTTTTTCAGTACTATAATTTACTTGTGTGTATAAATTATCACTCAGTTTTCATTCAGCTAATTATAGATAGGTATGCAAATTAGACACAGATTATGTACATATACCTGGGTAATTATATTGAATTATTCAATTTCAAGTCATCAATAATTATACTTTTTCATTTTTATATCTTTAAATTTCATCTGCCAATAAAATGTTAATAAATAAAATTAAAACCAGCACAAATTATTCTATATACAAAATACAATTTAATATGTGGAAAATATATATTGATAAAGAAAATTCAGTTAATCCCTTCATATTTTTTGTAAGTAGATTCATACACTATTAGGATTCAAATACTTAAAAAAACATGTTCTGTTGATTAAATTATTAATAAGTATTCAACAAATGTTACCTGGGGAATTTTTCTTGTGTATTTATAAAAAAAAAACTTACCTTGTTTTTAAATAAAACTAGATTATCAGATTACTTATGATTTCATGCAAATTGTTTTTAATCCTAAATGTGTTAAAAAACAACACTTCTCCAGTGAATGTATAACCTATTTATTATTTTGTACTCTTGTGTACTAATGATTCTGGATCATTACAATTGAATGAGTATTGACTTGGGTTGTTCTATTAGGAATTATGATAATTATCATAACATTAACTGTACTTTATCGTGTTGAATACTTATTAATAATTTAATCAACAGAACATGTTTTTTTAAGTATTTGAATCCAAATAGTGTATAAATCTACTTACAAAAAATATGAAGGGATTAACTGAAATGTGTTTATACAGTGTTTAATTGAAATACTGCTCTTTACCATACATTGATGATGCAACTTATATAACTTCTGATCATTTGTGATTTATTACATGTTTGTTTTCATTGCCATCATTTTTGTGAGTTTTAATGGATATATGACATTTGGTATAAAGTTCTTATATTCTTTCAGGAGAAAATCAAATTCTGTGTAACAAACTATATTTTAGAATTGCTGGTAAAAATCCAACCTATGACCTGTTCCACTATTCAGCTGTCATATTGAGTCTAATATTTCACTGGCATATAACTTATTTTTGGTATCTAGTTACAAACCATTCTTATAAAACTGTCTCCAGCTTTAAACAAGTAGCAAAATTTTCTATTAAAATCATTTCCCAAATTTCTGTTGCTGAATCACAGAACCTAGGTCCATTAAATATAATGTCTTGAATACCAAAAAGTGTCTGCAGTTACTCTTTTGGATACCATTGTCTCTAAGTTTTCATGAAGGCCTCATGAGCAAACTTTAAAAGATATTTTTGATGAAAGTGGGATGGAGTTGGAAGTTACTCTTCAATTTGCTACTGGTGTTAATAAAAAGCAAATTACTTTGGGAATTCCACATCCTTGCCACTTCCTTATCTAAAATATTTCTTGTACTAAGTACTTCTACTTGCCCACAACCTTTCCTTCAGCTGTATCTATCACAGTCAGCTTTAAGCCTGTTACATGCTACAGTTTGTACCAAGTTTACAAACACATTTCCTTCTTACCCAACACAAATTATTACTGATACCAATTGCCATCCAATCCTTACTTATATTATTTTTCACTCTATTCCTATTTGTACTCTTCCTCCTCCTACTACTACTACATAAGTCTACAGTAAGTCTGCTGGTGGCAGCACTATTAGTGACAGCCTGCAGCCGACTCAGTTACTTTCATCATGTTTATTCAACCCACAGACTTTGGGTGGAGGAAAAGAAAAGAAAAAAGTTGGAAGTTGCAGTAGCAGGCAGTCCCTAGCCTACATAGCAAAGGTATTACTCATCAAGCACTTGCAAGGATAGTTCTTGATGCTGGCCTGCCTCCTTTGCCTGTCTGCCCTCCCTGGGAACTACACTAATAACTTTACCTAGCTTGGCAACGACAGCATATCACTGGCATCACATACCTCTACAGTTCAGTTGGCAAGAGAAAACACTTTTTGCCACTTTTTATGACTTTCTTTAGCTTTTAGTTGAAATTAAAGTGCAGCTCAGACATGGCAAGCAACAAAAAAGTAACAACCACCTTATTAGATAGATTTCACTAAGGATTGGTGATATTTCTGCTGTTCTTTGCTCTTTTTCTTTATGCTAACTTTCAATTGATGACTTACTTGGTCTTTAGTATGTATACTTCAATATAAAAAAGCTGACTGGAAGCATTAGTACTGGCCAAAATATGTATGTTTTTCTCCCTGAAAAATCCCTGATTTTTTAAAAAATTGTTCCTAAAAATGTTCCTATTTTACACTCATCAATGATGAAACAAATTCATAATTATATTACTTTTATTCTATAGATGCTTGTATTTAAGAAACTAATATACTTGGTAATTTTTTTACCTTGTTTATTTTGTTGTAAAATTTAAACCCAAAATTACATACTTATTTGAACTAGTCAATTTCAAATGAATTAATGAAATGTATTTTTAAAATTAATTTCTGTTAGAATTCATTGTTAATTAAAAAAGCATTTTGTTAAGAACCTAACTTTATTTAGTTATGGTAAGTTCAGGAGGAATTGAAAATAGTAGGTTTTCATGTTTTTCCAATTATTGGACCTATAAAACTTAGAATTTAAATTCATTTTAATACTTTGAAAGAGTTCTGTATTTATTTACTTTTGGAAGTCTTTATTTTTCCTAAATTACTTCACTTAGATATATCTACTGTTAAACAAAATGGATGTTTTTTTGTGGTGGTGGTGGTGGTGGGGTTAATGTAAGACAACTTGGACATTCCATGACCAAAAACCATAAATTTGTAATAAAGTAATAATCAAGAATGCATTTTTTAAATATCATCATTTGTTACTTTTCCATTTACTTTGATTTCTTAATTGATTTATTTTATCTTAATATTGCATAATTTGTTCTTTATCATAGTAGATTATTCATTAACATATTTTATGTTTGTTATAATATCTAGGAATCTACTGTCAAAATGAAAAATGGTTTGATTATTTTTGTGGTGATAAAGGAAGGAACTATAATCTCCCTTACTTACTGGGAACAAATTGTTCCCCTTTTGTTTAGTTGACTGGTGAGACACCATACTAGCCGTGGCTAACCATACCACCAGTTCTTAGTTGAATAAAGCTTTTCTTTAAGCTTATCTGACTTCTTCAATTATTTGCTAACTCTACATATCACTTATTACAATTTTGTAAAATTTTTATGAGCTGAATGAGATATTAATTCATACAAAAGTTATTTTATAAATTCCAATGAAACTATTTAGTTCATATTTTATCATGTTTAAGGAATTTTCATCTGGTTTTGTAATTTTTGCATTTTCTTATTTTAGTAATGATACACTTTAACAAAATGATCATATACTGTATATATTTGATGGTTATCATCTTGGGAAATGGACTTGCTAACCCAAGTTCAAATCATTGATGAGGTTGTTTACATTTCATATTGTATGAATCCAAATATTCTCCTCCCAGTTATGGGTGAATAGTTATAATCTTTAGTATTAGTATAGCAACTGGTCTAAACGAAGAAAAACTGAATTAAACCAACTATACTTCATTCAAAATTGACCTTGTGTTGCATCCAGCTCATGCTAATGATTGGGTAAATACATATTGCATATATTTGATGGTTATATCATATTTACTATTAAAATATCTTTTGTTTGGTGTATGACTCTAATCTATACTCATTTTAATATAAAAAAATTTAGAGGATTGCAATGATATTAGATTTATTCAACTAATAGGATTCTGATAAAATGTTGAATATCTATTTAAAGGCTTGTTGGGTCAAAAAAGACATTATTAGAGAAAGCTTTTTGGTTGCTTTATTCACTGAGGAATAAAAAGGAAATAAAGAGATATCTATTAAAATATCAGTGTTGAAATTACTTAGATAATATATATCATATATTGATTTGTCTTTTATCTTGTTTCTATTGGCAACAGATCAGCACAAATTCATCTCTACATCAGCAACCATTTTGCATGATAATGACCATAAGTTTTGCAAGAAAAGGTTATTCTAATGCTTTTCTTTTAATAACTGAATTCTGTATACTGATATCACTTATCTGTAATGAAATAGGTTATATTTTTAAGAACTGTTTCCAAATTATTTTAAATAGATAAGAATGAATTCCTTTTTATTCTATTTTCTGCTCTGCAAAAAATAAGTGTCCACCACAGACAAAACTAAACAGAGTTCCATTGAGTTAACAGAAAAAAGGTGTGGCCTCCTCTTTCATGAATAGTGATTTGTCTTTTCACTGCAACCTACTGCTGTGTTGAACTTTTCTGTCAAACAAGAACAGTTTGCTCAAGTATTGCTTACTTCCTGCTCCTACCAACTAATATTTTAACCACACATATTTTGTTATGCTAGGCTACTTCCTGCCTGCATTAAACTGTCTTTTGTATTTTAAAGACAACACAACCAAGCCCTTCTTGATGCCATCACTTGATGAATTGATCAGTGTATGAATGAAGTTAGTGTTGTAACACTGTTTTCTCAATTGTAACAGGAAGATAATCAGCCTTTTAGCTCATGAACTATCAAAGAAAGGCACATTATTTCATTCATATTTTTCTCCCTTACTCTTCAATTTATTTGTATTATACAGACAGTTAAACTTCAATAAAATCATAAATTAGTTATCTAATTAACTTTCATTAGCAATTACTAAATTAATTTTTTTTAGAATTTAGAAACATTTAAATATGCTTGCTTGTTTATAAACATATTCAACTTTAGTATTTATATATATTTTTTAAAATTTAGACAATCTTTGTAGAGTTGTGGTCTTATTTAATTACCCAATTATTTGCTAATTACATCAATAGCTTCTTGAGTATTTGCTTTTATTTAGAAACATTACTAAAGATGCAAATTTGAAAGCTAACAGATTGAAGCTTTTTCATATATCTTTGAGTAATATAATTGGAACATTTCTTCATAGATGTACATGCCCAAAGCTATCTGCAAACTTTATCACATTAAATACATTATACTTAAGTTGTTTTTTTTTTAATCTATATTTGTTTCTTAAGATTTTTTCTTTTTTTCTGTTCTTGCATTTAATAGCTATCATTCCATAAATTCAACATTGCAGACCATTTTCTTCTTTCTATGAGTACTGAATATAAAATGAGTTATAGATATTTTCCTTTGTGGTAAAAAAAATGAGACATCTATTGGAAGAAGGTTTGAAACTTAAGTAAAGAAGACTGTGCTCTTTAGCCTTGGTAAGACAACTAGTCTAGGAGATGGAAAACTTTAAATTCAAACCATCTATACTCTGCTTAGACATTAACCTTGTATCATATCCTGCTCATAGCAGAGGGGTTGGGTAAATACATACTTAGAACTTGGGGCATAGTTATATCAGAAAAAACTGCCTCAATGATAGCTGATTTGTTTTGCCTACTATTGTTAGTGAAATCATTCTTTATTGGGTGTATTCTTTTTGTAGCCCTATACTAGATTAAGTTATGTTTTTAGAAAATACCTCCATATCTAGCAGAATTTTAAAAACGTTATTGCTTAATATACCTAGTCAAACATGAGTTAGTAAGTTTGATTTTGTGTGTTTATAGGTCAGCAGCAGCAATTAAACTGAAGTGTATTTTGTTATAAACTTAGCTATAGGTTTTATTTTGCTGCTATTAAAAGCTTAGTATAAGCATATGGGCTAATTTTCTTGATTGACTGTAAAGAACAAAAACAATTTTGAACTTCTCAAATTATTCCTCAAATAATTTTTTATCTTAGTTCATACTTTTTAGGTATTCTCAATTTGAACTAGGTTATGCTGTTTTTAGATTGTATCATTATTTCAAGTAATTTATAAAAAGTCTAAAATCTGATGATGGCCTTTTCTTTTTTTAGACATGCTGTTTGTACTTAAATCTTAGACTATATTGTTATATTCTTAGATATTTGGTAATGCTGTGCAGAAAGAACATCTTTTATTTGAGAATTTAAAAGAAATTATTGCTTCTAATCTAAGCTTGTCTGGCAATGTTTGCTTGGGTTATGCATGATAAATATTTGACTTGAATTCAAGAACCATAACAAGAAAAGTAAATGCCGAGTTGATTCTGTTAGCTTTATTTAACTTTGAGACTGACAATTAGATAATAACTTATACAATGATAATAGATAATACCTTATATACTTTAGAGGGGCTCCTGGTTTAATAGTTATTGTCATTAGAAATGAGTCTGGTCACCAGAGTTCAAAATCCTGGATAAGGCTGTTTGTATTTTACATTGCACTAATACTCTTGGAAAGGTATGAATCCGACTATTCTCCCCACTCCAGCTATGGGTAAATAGTAGGACAGTCAGGGCTTTTTAACTTTGGTATGGCAACTCTGAATATAAATCGGTTGTATTTCATTTGAAAATTGACCTTGTGTCTCATTCTGCTTGTGGTGGAGGGATTGGGTAAATACAACCTTATATGTTCCATCATATTCTGTAATTAAACAGTGATTTTAGTACACAGTTTGTTATGTAACTTTGGCTATCATTTTTGTAAAGAATGTTTGTAGTTCTTTATTGTTTGTAAAGGATTGACTGTATTGGTATATTTGACATATTTTAGAATTTTGGTTCAGTCAACTTGTCATTTATTACAACTGACAAACATAATTGATTAAAAAAATTTCAATTTTTCTGCCTAAAAAAAATTGAAAAGAAAAAAATGTAATTTTACAATCCAGTCATAAATAGTTCTCAACCATATGGTATTTATTAGCCTAAATATCTAGAGGTGGGGGTTAATTTCTTTTGAGTGAAATCTTTAAAATATAAGCTACTTTCTACAAAAAATGTTTTAAAAATACTGAATTGCCAGCATTTGGAATGCTGTGAAGAATATATTCCTGTTTCATTTATGAATTCTTAAAAAGCAATGATTATTTTTGTATAAGAATTATATATAGCACATGTATAAATTAAATAGATATTTATGTTCAAGAAGATGACTTAAAACTGAAAAAGATTTTTTACTTGTGTAACATGTAAAAAAATTGCTTTATTTTTTACACAGGTAAAAATATAAACACTTTTATTTGACACTATACAAGTAATATTATTACTGAAACAAATAAAGATATGTGATAAGAAGTGTATGGATATTGGTTTTAGAGCATACCAACTTTTAATTGTTGGAAACATTTTAAAATTCTTACTTATATTTAAGATGAAATATTGGCTCATTAAATTTTTCAGGTTGGTTGGTTGTTTGGGTTTTATGGCATATCAACCTTTGTAGGTTATTTAATGCTAAATATATTTTCATACAAATAATCAGTTCTATTTCAAACAATTCAGTTTAGTGTAAGTACAGTTTCAATGTCATAAAAAAGTTCCATTTCAAACAATTTAGTTTAGCATAAGTACACAATTTAAATATCAAACAGTTCTATTTCAAGTAATTCAGTTTAGCATAAGTATGCATTTTAGTTCTATGTGATCCATAGATAGGACCCTATCAGGTACTGCCATTCTAGGCCAGAGTGGACCTGGGATCGATGGCAATGAAGAGGTGCTCCACATTCCCCAAAGCTCCAGCATTACTGGAACCTCACCATCAGATTGTTTAGTGTCATATCCAGGATACTCATTGTATGTGTGTGTGGGGGGTCTTACACTGACTGCAGAGAAGCAGTCGGTGTGTTCTACAGCTCCAACCGACTGGGCAATTAAATTTTTCAGATTCTTATAAATTCTGTATATATGAAACAAACTAACAGCTTGTTAATTTTGAATTCAAGAAAAATTGTTATTTTTAAAAATTGTTGTATGTTTGATGTTTCATAAGAAACTATTCACTGATTGTCAAAAATAAAAACAATCATTTCATGACATGTAATATTACACCAACATGTAAAAGAGGCAACAAAAATCTTATACTTTAAAAAATGCTTTTATAATTAAATTGAAGCAATGGTTTGACAATAACATGAAGATCTTATGGAAACTTGTTCCAATCTTATATTTTTTAAAGAAATGTTTAAATTTGGATTAATGTCTGTCTCAAATCAGATGTATTTTTAAAATTCTGTATTTTCAACAAAAGTTGCTTTATAATTTATACATGGTTTTCTTGAATATCTGTAATTTCACTTGAAAATTTCTGAGGTTGGTGATTATTAATTTTAATGTTTTAACTGGCTATATCTAATAATTAAGATTTTTCCAACTTGGTTTAAATTAATAAAAACAGTATATTTGGGTTCTGAATAAAATTCGCAGTGAATTTAATTCCTGTTTGATTACTTATTTTTTTATTGTGATTATTTAAAAAATCTTTTCAATGATATAAAAATACTTTCATCAATTCCTTTCAATGTTTTTTTAATTATCCAAAATAGAAAAATGAAAACTTTAAAAATTAAAATTTATGTCATAAAAAAGAAGAGTTAATGAATGTATTTATAAAAAGAGAGACAGTGAAATGGGGAGTAGTAAGAGATGATGAATATGAGTTGTTGGTAAGTGGCTGACTCCAGTAGACTGATGATGAATTCCTGTATAGAGGATAGTTATCTTCTAGTTCTTCTAACAAGTTTGCATACTTGATAGTTACTGATGTCTAGCTAGCATGTGTGTGTGTGTGTGTGTGTGTGTGTGTGTGTAAGCTATGCATTTCTACAGACTTGGATCAGCTACCAGTTGCTGAAATCCCTTCCTAAAAATACAAATTGGTAGGTATAATGTACTCTTAATATTGTGAACTGTGCATGATGGTCAAACTGGAACTGTAAATGCAACTGACTGGGTCTATCAGCTGACCATTAATGAAGTTTTGCAACATGGACTATTTTGAAACAGAACAGCTTATCTAATAAAATACTTGTTTATCATATCATCTTAAATTGGCAACCAATGACAAAGACTAGCAGAGTGGAAAGAAATGTAGGAGAGGAAATGCCAAATATGTGGCAGTTCTGGTATTTTACAGAGATTATAACCTCTACTGGAGAGAATGCAAACTTGATTTGGACATTTTTCCAACAAATATTAGCTATTTTCTTTCACTTATTTCAAAAAGATATTTCCCAAGCTCATAAAGTTTTGTTTTTTTTAATATTTATTAATTTTTACCCACTGTTTATTCACCTAATTGGATTGAAACAAATCAGATTTGAAAATATATCAAAGAATTTTTTTGCTATGCATTTTACATACTAGAATTATTAATTAATAATCTCAATTAATAACAAGATTATTGTTTTCATTTTTCTTCATTATCATTCTGTAAATGCAACATTACATTTCACAGGATTGAATAACTTTAATACTTTCTATTAAAGTTATCAAGTTACTCACAATATACTCTTTCCCTTTTATAAAATTTTATAAATGTACCAGTAAAATCTTTTCTAAAGACCAACATAATTTAGAAACCAAAAATTACAATACATATTTAAAGTGTTTATTGTAAACTGATCCAAAATTATTTGTACAAATTAAATCCAATAATTAACCTATTTAACTAACTTAAAAAGAGATTATTAGAAACAAAACGAAATAATGTAAATTGATCAGTTTGAAAGATTTTATGCATGAATAGATTTCAAATCTCATGCCATTTTTTTCATTACTTTCTTCTTGTTAAATAAAAATGTATTATCTGTCCTTTTTGAATAAGTGATAAATAGCTAAGCCTATTTAAGTTATCAATAAAAGAAAAAAATTAACATCTTCAAAAATCTTGCTCGCCTACATTCTCATATTGCTAACAATTAAAGCTATTGAAATATGGCTCTGATAGATATATCTTGGCAGTTTTATATTTTCAAAATAATTGCATAACAAAAATTTTTCATTAATAATAAGCCTGTTTTATATCGAATATACACAAACCATAGGTCAGTTTCACTGTTATGGTTCTACATTGATGATAATATACAATATCATGAGAGTAAAGAAATTTGATTTAAGAAAACTTAGACTATGTAGTTTCAATTTCCACTAGAAAACTTGTGGGAAAATAGCATATTTTTTATTTAGATTAGGACAAATAAAACTTCTTTTATTTGCCTTCCGAGCAAGTTACCTAAGTTGTAATGAAGCTTATCTATTTTCTATCCCCTGAGTTTTATTGGTATGTTTGCTCCCTTCCTCTTTCCATTTTTTCTCCTCCTCCTCCTCCTCCTCCTCCTCCTCCACTTGCATTTCTTTGCAGCCTTATCACTTTACTTAACTAGCATAACCATCTGTTTGTCTCTTATTTTTCTTTCAACTAAAAATCTCACATCTCTCTCTATTCAAATGTCTTGTTTTTTCGTACCTATTCTTGACTAATTTTGAGGTCTTTTCTCCTTACCTCCTATACTCATTCATAGTTATACTTCCACCTGTCCCCTCCCATTTTACCCATCAATAAAACTTTCAACCACTACCATCAACTGTCATATTGTTTTTTCAGTTCTTTTTCTTTCATGATCAAGTCCAACTTGATGCTTTAAAATATCCTAAAGTTATTAATAAATTATATTTTTTAAACTTTTATAGTTGTTAGATATAACTACCACTACTAAATTTGTAACTGAGAAAACAATTGTGAATAAAATTTTGTTTATTTATTTTGTTTGTATTGGAGCTGAGATAGATTAAAATAATAGAAGTGAGTTACAGATAAAATCAATCAAATGGCCTTTATGTGAGAATACTGAAAGGATGATTTGATGAGAAACACAAGGGAATGTTATCATGTGAAGAAGTGGTTTAAAAGAGTGGGTGGTAATGAGAATAAAGCTGCAGACTTTTAGGGAGCCAATGGCCTTCTTACTGCTACTGTTGGTGAATAGGTGTATCAGTGAACAAGGAAAAGAAAAGTACACTTACATCTATACTTAAGCTAGCCTAAACCAAGTCTTCTACTGTTATTCTTACTATAATTTTGTTTCAAGTATAGAAAATATTCCTTAGTTATTTTAGTATAATTTAGAACAGAATGGTTCTATCTAACCTCTTTCCTACCTCTCTCATATTCTCTCTCACATTCTATTATGGTAGATAGCTTGATCTGGCATCACCTAGTTTAAAATAGCTCTTTTTATTAACCTCTTTTTTTGGCTAATTTTATTTTAGTTGATCCAAGTTTAACAGTTAATTAAACATGAACTACAAATATAGAAGAGATGTCTATGCAAGACTTATCATTACAGTGTAGTTTAAATGTTCTCTCTTTCTCTTTTTCTGTCTCTGTTTTTTTTTAAACCTGTGATTACTTGAAATTAAAGTATACCACATTTTTATCCACAATTGAGAGAGAGAGAGAGACAGAGACAGACAGATAGAGAGACAGAGAGAGGACATGTTTGTCTGAATCTTGATAGATTTGTTTAGTAAATTATAGGTCAGTCTTAATTTCAGTACTTTAAGATGTTGGTTTTAAAATAGCATTTATATTTTCCTCTAGTAAAATATCTTGGCATTTCCAAAAATAAATAGCTTTCTTTATTATTTCCAGATATCTTTTACTCACTTTTTTCTTTAATAAGATGTCTATATATGTGTATCTATAACTTCATGAAAATTAATAATTGCAGTTTTTATACCTAGAGGTGTACACTCAATTTCTTTATATTTCTTTATAAATCACTATAGAAGCATTAATTCATACTAACTAAATACAGTGGTTTGCTCACATTTTTTATAGTAGAAATTACTTAATCACAAGATGGGAAGAGATTTATTTGATCAAAAGATTAAAGTTTAGTATCTTTTCTATTTGGTGGAAATATACTGAACAACTATAAACCCCTACTTGCATACTTAAAAAAATCTGAGGTGATTTTCAGGAATCAGCTAATTTTAAATTCATAATGCTAAAAAAGAGACATTTCTTTTCATTATACAGATTATTACTTTTTTAAAATACAGCTTTTTCAAATGAAATTTATTCCTTTGCTGTTTCATCCATGTTTTTTTTAAATTACTTTTAACACAATTTGATTTGTGAAATTGGCTTTGCCATTAAAAGTTAGTTGTGATATTATTGATATTCAGTATGAATATTACTTGACTTGGTGTAATTTTAACTTGCCTATGGTTTCTGGCTTGATAGATGGTTTTTGTCATTTTTGATGGAATTAAAATAAAGCACAAAGCTAGACAACCTGTGAAACCCATTGGGTTCTCATTGTAACTGAGGTCTGTGATGTTGATGCTTCCATTTAGAAAGAAGTAAAAAAATATAATTAGCACTTAATAGTTATCTTTGTGATACTAAGAATTTAGGTGGTTAAAAAATGATGTTCAATACAAATGCAGACAACACAAAATTTTCATTCAGTTGCAAATTCAACTGGTATAGCTTTGTTCTTTAACAGCATTTTAAGTGTATTACTTTTATAAAAATCTCACTATGATATGCTTTTTTACTGGGTTATGTTTAAATATATACATATATCTATATATTACTAAATTCTCTTGTTTATATTCACATGTATATACGTTGATGCCTGATGTTGCATTAGTTGTAACATTTACATGAGAAATTGTAGAAGTTTGTTGATCACTTTATCCTGTAAATCAGTTGGTTTGAATATTCATCCAAAAAACAAAAATTATACGTCAACCAAAATCTAGCCTTAAGTATAGAAAGGGTGTGAAGTAACAGCAATCTGTTCACAAATGTCTTTCTGTACCTATAAAAGTGAATGGAATAACCATAGACATATGAAATCATTCACTTATTTGGGTAGTAAAATTAATTTTGATGTACCTCTTGAAGATGAAATTGTTAACACAATCTCAAAAGCAACTTTTGCTTTCAGAAGACTTTACCATGATCTGTGGAATGAAAGGGGGATTTCAATGAAAACTCAAGTACATATTTACCAACCCTTCCGCTTGGGCAGGATATGACACAAGGTCAATTTTTAAGCGGAGTTTACAGGTTTGAATTCAGAGTTTTCCTTCTCTTAGACTAGTTGCCTCACCAAGACTAAAGAACCTAGTCTGCCATACTATTTACCCATAGCTGGAGGGAGAATTATTGGATTCATACCTTTCCCAAGGGTATTAGTGCAATGTGAAATGCAATTAGCTTGGTCCAGGATTTGAACTTGTGTCGCAGTGTCCATTTCCTCCAACAATAACCATTACACCATAGGCACTTAAGTAGCTGTATTGTAAACTATTGTTCTCTATATAGTTCTGAGTCATGGATTCCTCATCAACATCATATAAATTAACTAGATAGCTTTTATAAATATTGCCTTCATTCTATATAAATAGCAGGAAAAAGTCTTCAATTATGATCTCTTCCCAAAATGTAATATGGAAAATGAGTGACACCAGCTTATCCAAGGTTCCGATATATGGTTAATTGTAGAAGTGTAGGCAGGTCTTTGCTTCAATACAAGGACAAATTAGAATATAACCTGGTGGCTGTTGATATTCCTCTCAAATTACTTCAGTTTGTTGAGCTTGAGTGCAAAAAATGACCTGTTTAACATAATAGTATTGCTTGTTTTGAAAGGAACCACTTTGAGAGTCTTAAAAAGAAGGGAATTATGCCAAGTCCAGAACAGTGTCCATTCTAAGTTATGTCATATCTATTCAGTGTGGCTTAATGGATGAATTAAAGGACTAGTATCTCATAAATGATACAGGCATAATGATACAGGGAAGAATTGCACGGATGAGCCTTCAGACATCAAAAATGATGGGTGAGTCCATTATATATAAGCATAACCCAGCAAAAATGGTACATCATATTGAGATTTTTATCAAAGCAATACATTTAAAATGCTCAAACTTAAAAGTTTCTGGTCTAATTTATAACTGAATGATAATTTTGTGGGGGGGTCTTCATTCTTGTTGAGCATTATTTTTTAATGATCCAAATTCTCACTCTAGTAGAGATAAGTATGAAATGCTAATAAGAACCTTTACTTCTTTTTAAATGGAAGCATCAGTATAATCATGGACAGCTTTTACAAATATTAATCCAACAAGTTCATGGATTATCTAGTATATATAAAAATATAATGAGAATTTTAGTTAGTTAGTTAGTTAGTTAGATAGATAGATAGATAGATAGATAGATAGATAGATAGATAGATAGATAGATAGATAGATAAATAGATAGATAGATTAAATCCACTGAACACCTAAAACATTTTACTTAATCTATTTCTCAAAATAATTACCACTAGATTTTATGTTGAAAATATACCCAACTTGAATTTTCTGTTAATTATATATGTTGCTGATAATTTAAAAATAGTAACTGGACAGTAGAACAAGTATATTTTAATGAATGAACCATTACTGTTATAAGCTAATAATAAACTTATTGAATTTAACTAACATCTGATGATTTAACTATTAAGATTAGCAATACTTATAAGATGGCAATTTACATATTATTATAAGTGTTAGTACTTTTCTTTGGGATCTTAACTTGATCTCTAATCATATTTATGAACTATTTTTACTGGTTTTGTTTGAAATTAACATTTTTTTTAATCTCAGAAACTTTTTTTATATTATAGAAAAAAAATTATTATTATATCAAAGACTCCAAAGAGAAGAGTACTCTCCAAACATTTCATGTAATTTTGCAAAGTTTTGATGTGATCTGAATCAGTTGTGAAATTAAATACATGCACATTTAGTGATATCACTTGATGATGAATGTGTGTGTGTGTGTGTATAAATATATATAAATATATCTGTAAAATATTTGTTGTTGTATATATTTTGTACATTTAGCTGGAATTGTAAAATGCTGAAAAATTCATAAAATTTCTACTAGAACTATGGATGCATCCTGTAAAACAACATCTCCACTTGACCATATGCTCCCAGAATCAAAATTATCCTTAAAATACCAAATTATACTTAATCATCATTTGCCCACATTATTGTTTATTCAAATCTATTTCCAGATATCATCATGAAAATTTATCAGGAATATAAAACAAATTTTTTACCTTCATCATTTTTATGATTCAAATGGTCTTAAATTAGATATCTGGAATTATTACTCTTAGTATATGATTGTTACCATCAAAAATTTATTCCATTTTCATATATAACTATATGCATAAAGAATCTTTAAAGATCTAAAACTGATAATGATTCAAATGAATTTAATAAATATTTTGTTTTACAATTCCTGACAGACTTTCCTATTTTCTTTGTTTATTTAGTGAAAGAAGATTTCTAATTTATTGTTTATTCTCTGTTGCAGGCTGATAACCAATCAGAGTGCGGAAATGATGTAATATACATGGCTTCACCACCAGTTCCAAAGAAACATGAGTCCAAGCCAATTATTGCCAGCATTGAAAGACCTGTTGAGCATGATAATGTCCCCCCTATCCAGCTAGAGCAGCGGGAAATAACCATGTCTCAGCCCTTCGAACACCATCGCCCTCTGCCCTGCATTGTCACCACACCAGTGGATGGCGCTGAGGGCACAGAGGAGGATGCAGAGATGCTTGTTGGTGGTGAGACTATGGTGAACGTCCCTGCTTTGGCGGCAGGGATAGGACGCGCTGTGTCACTGGAAGCACGAGCAGCAGCAGCAGCAACAGAAACAAGTTCAAAAGATCAACTTGCCACAATGGGTGAGACGGAAACACAGAGGGGCCAAACATCCCCTGATCAGCCCTCACCAAAAAGAAATAGTGCTCATATCATGGAGTTTTTTGAAGAACAGGAGAAATCTTTCCAAGAACACTTTCGAACCCTGCCAAAACCTATTAAAATTAAAAAGACCCGCTCACCGAGCCCAAGTATGATGCGTCAAAGTGTTGGCCTTGATCACCTTGACAACCTGGTTCGGTTGATGGAGCAACTTACTAATTTGCGGGATGAAAACAACCGACTAAAAAAGAAGTGTGCATATCTGGAGAGCACAAAATATCTTTTGCAAGTAAAAAGTGAAATGTCTGATGATCGAGCACCTCTGGGATACATGTCTCTACCAAGCAAAGCAAAACAAAAACAACAGAAGGCTATAAAAGATTCAAGTGAGGGGGACTTCTCACCATCCTCATCAGACCCTCCTCGGCAACGTCTGTCAAGTGTGGACAGCTCTCAGACTATAGAAATAATTGAAACTGCCTCTGACCAGACCCCTAAACGACCGAAGACAACTAAGCTATACAAACGGAGCTTTTCTACGGGTTCCTTAGAGATACCATCAGATATTGTGGAACAGGATATTTCTGAAGAATGCAATATTATGATAGTCAGTGATTATGATAGCAAAGATTCAAAATCTGGTTCTAAATCACCAAGTTCTAAGAAAAAATCCACTAAATTTTCTAAATGGGCCCGTGTCAAAAAAATACTTACTCGACAGAAACTAATGGATGATTCTGGGTCTGGTATAAAAGTTGTAAAAGATGGGGGAAAGCCTGGTCAAAGCCAGCAGACGGCACCAGAAAGCAGCACTCGGGAACTGACTGTACCAACCATCGGCCTCACAGAAACTCGCTCAATGGACAGTGGTGTCAGTAGTGGTGTTGATGGTGATGGGAAGGAAGCACTGAGGACCTCTACATCATCAGGAGGACCACCCAGCCCATCACCCTTGGCCAAAGTACCACCTGCAGAAGAAGACAGCCACACAGAAATGTGGATATCACCACAGACTTGGGAAGAAGGAATCAAAGGTGAAAGTTCAGGTAAGGTGACTGATAGTCAAGGGCAGTATCTTAATGTTAAGACACTTGTTCGGCGTCAGTCAAGTCCATCTCTTGTGGCAGAAGCAGGAGACAGCACTAATAAGAGTCTGGATGAAGACTCTACTTCACCTCGCCTACACAGATCTGCAAGCTACAAAGTACCAGGTAGTGGAGAAATTGCCAGTTCCAGAGACAAGAAATGTTACAAGACAGCCTGGGGACGAGTAAAAGGTATAATTCACACAAGGAAGGACAGTTCAAAAAAGAAGCACAAAAAATCAGACAAGACGTGCACATCAGAAGAACCATCAGAGACAGACATTGATGTTGATGATGGCCTTATTTATTCCTCTCCTAAGTTATCAGAATTGGCTAAGAAGCAACTCAAACTTAGTTCTGATAGCAAAACAGGTACTCCTCAAACTTCTCCCCGGTTGTCTCACCAGCAAAGTTCAGTGAAATCATCAGGAAGTGAATCTTCAAAATCTCGAAGCAGTTCAGCAAAAAAGAACCTGCCAGGAACTGGCAATGTGGATATGGCTGCTCTTGTGGGTAAGTCAGCACCATCCTGACCTCTCTTCTTCTAGAAAAATCTTCTAGTCTCTCCTAAACACTTTCTTAGCAGCCTTTATCCACTCATTAGTTCAAATATATGTAGGAAGAAGTAAAAAAAGAATTAAAAAGAGAAACAAGATGAAGGAAATAGAGTTATTTGAATTGTTTTTTCTGATTTTATATTCTTTTATAAGTTCCTTTCAACTTGTCTATACAGATTAGTTCTCTTAATTCCATGAGTTGTTCAGCTGATATTCTTATCCTTGTTTTTATCATTATATTTTTACCAATGGCTTTTTCAGCCTTCCTTAGATGTATAATTCATCCAGTAGAAAAGCAGGGTGAATTCTTTATGATCTGGCTGTCGGAGATTCCTCCTGACAGCAACAATATTCTTCTTTCATAATTCTTTATTTTTCTGTTCATTTGGCTGCAAATATTTAATACTTTTAAAGAGCTGGAGTCTTTTGAAAATTACATAAAACAATCCATAATTTAGATTTTTGCCTTTTTAATGTACAGTTGAAATTAAATAGTCAGAAAAATATTTACTTATTACAGTTTTGATTTGTCTAAAACAATGTTTTAACCTGCAAAATAAATACTGAAATGTCTTGTCATTTCTAATGACTTTTGAGAAGTGAAATGATAAATGCAAACCAGGTATTTTCAAATCTTATTGTTGGAAAACAGATGGACTAGTATACTGAAGATGGTGATGGCAACAATCAGCACATGGATTTCATAGTTCAAAACAAGACATTTTCTTTTGTCAAGGGAGATAACCTGATGAGGAATGATGGTTCACTATTCTTCCTACAGCAACTTCATACATCCAACTTGGAGCTTTAAACATTGTGAATATTATCATATCGCTTTTAAACTTGTCAAACTGGAGTGGCATAACTGGACAAAATTGAATGGTTTATTTTTATTTGTTTATTTTTTTGCTTTCTGCTTGTTGCTAAAATATGGCTTTAGTGCTTTTTCTGTTTTGTTTCTTTGTTTATGCCCTCAACAGGTCTAAAAGCAATTCCATCAGGTTTGTTTAATTCATTACCTCCTCTTCCTTCTTACAAACTGAATTAATAGTCCTGATGATCATAAACATTTTTTTAATGATTTGTATCTTATAGACATTTTTTCCTTATAGAATATAACAGAAAACCTATAGTAGTCAAGTATCATCTTTTGATAATTCTTTTAGTAATTGTTGCAATTAGAAATAAATTTTTTTATTAACCTTTCATAAATGAGGGGGTGTCCCTGTAGAGTGATGGCTAAAAGTGTTGGACTGCAAGATCGTCATTTGTGAGTTTGAACTCCAGTCATGCTATTACGTTCACTTTCAGACTAATACTCCTTAGAAAGGTATAAACTTCCTTTTCCCCATCAGCTATGGATTAAATAGTACTACTATTATTCTTCTACAAAGATGGTTTTGGCATTGAATAACACCCAAGGGGTGGTATGCCATTGAACAAATAAACCAAACTATCCATTAATGATGCACTTTCAAAGGTTGTTGGTTTTATCATAATGTTTTATCATAATGGCTTCTTCAGTCTTCCTTAGATGTATAATTCATCTAGTAGAAAAGCAGAGTGAATTCTTTATTATACCTAAAATATTATAGGTTAAATTTAAGTTGGAAAGTAATGTAAATTCACAAATCAAACAAAAAGAATATATACAAACATGTTTGATCATTTGTGAAATTTGCCTGTTTATGTAGCATATATAACAAGTGTTAATGCAAACCACAGCATGCTTTAGTTATTTTTGTCAGAAAAAAGGGATCTTTCATAATGAGGCTGACTACATGTGTAATAATTGATTTAATAGAAAAATTACCATTTCAATTATATTATTGATATTTACACAATTGCAGTTCAATATCATTGTTTAAAGTTTCTTGAAAATGGAATAATGATATGAATATGGCTATATATTTACAAATTATGTACTTATGGGAACTTAAATGTGTACTGGATTTTTTTAATTGTGATATTAGAAATCAAACAAAATCTAATAGTACACAAATATCTTGCAATAGTTATTGTTTATCATAAAAGCTTGCCTTAGAATGATATCCAGATATATTCTGCTATCTGAATTCTAGTGTTAACTGTTCCAAAAGTACATTTTTAAATACAGATAGAACAGGTGACTTTTACCTATAAAGATTCTTTAAAATCTAGAAATGATATGTAAAGACAGTTTTTATTTTTTAAGTTGAATCATTTTATCAGTATCAAAAATATAAATTGGTTTAAAATTTTGTTAATCATTTCTTTCATTCTCTTATAATTACATTATTTCCAGGATATTTGTATTTTAGTCATTTATTGCATTATACTAATGCTTATAACATCACATTTATTTTATGTTATTGATGAATGTTTTGCTTATCAAAATGTACCATTTTTATTTCAGTGTTAAGAATTTCCTAAATCATTATTTTTGCTGCTTTATGTTATCAGTAATTTTTTTTCTATTTGTTTTATCTTTAACTAATTTTCATCATTTGTTTTTAATTAGATTTTGTTTTTCATATTTAAATGTACAATTTAAGTCAACTTCCTTTCTGCCACCCTTCAGTTTTCTTCTTTGGTTGTCTTTAAACCTTTGATAATGCAGACTTTGCACATCTGTATTTGTCTTCCATTTCCTTTGTTTTGTTTGGTAATATTGTTAGTGTGTTTTTCTCTTCTTTTGATAAAGGCATTTTTTATCATACATAAGATACTTATCTTGTATCCAAATATAGTTGTAACTATCTAGATTAGGGACATACTTTCCACAGTTAATTAACTTTCTCAATAAATTAATGTATTCGGAAAATATACAGTTGTCATTAATTAATTACAAATTAATGTTAAACTCATGGGATTGCTATTTACTTGTTACAATCATTAGATAAGCTCTCTGATTTTGTGTGTGAGTAAAATTTTAAATTTCTAATTCAATTTGATCAATTTATTTTTATTTAGATTTTATTTCTTTTCTTGGACAAGGTTTTTTTTATTCAAAAGATCTACCTCTTCTGCATGAATATCTTCTATCTATTTTCTTTGTCTTTAGCAAAAACATTTTCATTAAATTTCTTTCAATAAAAATTTCCTTTAAAATCCTTATACTTGTATTTTGAATGATTATTTTTTTCATTCATCTTAATTTGTAAATTTTAAGCTGTTTAAGGAACTTTCTTAAAAAATTTTTTGAGATTTTTCATGCTTCTTATTTAATTGCTTCTTTTATTCCTTTTATTTTATTGTTCCTTTATATCACAGCATTTTAGATTGATATAGCAAACAGAACAAAATGAAACAAAAAAGCAGCTTTTAACAAGATTTGAATTTGTATCTCACGCTACAAACATTGCTATTTATGGATGTTGCCTTAATAATTTTGATCATGAATATTGTTTAAAGAATATTTTTATTGTTAATTTTTAAATGGATCAAATCCACTTGTAGCCTAAATTATTAATCCTAAAATCAAAAATTTGAAATTTCATTTTACAAATTTTACAAGTGAATATCTTGCAAATACTTTTGTGTCCTAAAATTGCTTGGCTTTTGAAATATTCTATGCTTCACACAATATAAAATTTGCACTAATTGAAATAATGTTTCTATTTATGAATAACTTTTGCAATTGAGTTTTCTGACCCCAAATCTTACCATTTTAAGAATTAGTTTTATATTAACTTATTTTGAATTTCTTTTTTCTTAACTTATGTTTATGGGTATCTGTATGTGTGCTTTAAAAAAAAATAGAAAGGTAGACTGATTAGTTAAAAAAAAGATTCTTGTAAGCTTTGATTTTGATTCCTATTCAGATAATGAATAATTCCCCACCCGTGAGCATATTTCATGAGGGTGTTGACATCTCTGCTTGCTTTGTATCAGTTTTACTGCTTCCATGCCAAAATCTACATGGCACTAAGCCTTCTTATCAGAGATTTCTTCACTAACTTGTGTTATAAATGTAAATTCTAATAAGTCTGACTTTAAAAATTTCTTGCATCAAGAGAATCTTATTTTTGGACTTCCCCTTGAGATAGACATCTATAAATTCATGCCTTGAGTCACATCTAACATATCTGTGGCTAGGTTTATTTCTGATTATATTTTATTTTATTACTTAATTCATGTCATGTGATCACTGCTGCTGCTACTATACTGTAACTTGTAGTGCTTCCATGTATTGCTTTCTTAGTTTCTCTCTTCTCTTTATTAAGGTGGTATGTCAGATGACTTTACAAAGAAGATGAAGCAATGGGAAGAGCTGAGAAGTAAGCAGACTACAGCTGCAAGTAAAAGTAAGTTGCACACTTTTTCATTTTCATTAAACATGGCCCACTTTGCATATTTAAAAAAAAGTGGAGTTAAAAGCAATGGGAAATTAGATTTCAGATTTTTTTATTACTATTTAATTATAATTATAGTTTTCCAAGGCAAATAAAATTGCAATGTCTGATGTAGAAATAATGTTGGCACAAGGTTGTTGAAGAATGTATTTATTTTTTCCCGTAATGACAAAAATACAGCTTTTGACTGTCGAAGATATTGTTACCAATATAAATATATAAATACAGACATTAGGATAAATGTGAACAGATATACTTAAACAAACATTTATCATAAATAATTCTTCAGGTGGTGTACACTATAAATGTTTGCAGATAATTTTCTTTTGCAAACAAAACTTTTATAGAATAAACATTTTTTTTCAAATTATGATCTGTCTGGAAATTATATGCAAAATGATCATTTTCAAATGGTAGCTTTTCTTCATTAAAAATGAAGTAAAAAGTAAGTTTTTTTTATGTTCACAAAACACTCATTAAGTATTTGAAAAGTTTCTTCCAAATTATTTCTCTTTCTGTCTGCATCTTGTCTGTCTGGCTATAGCATATGGAAATACTTGTACAGCTATTTTTTTTTTTTTTTAAGTTGGGGTCGGGGTAGCCAATTGCTGGAATGTGAGGTGTTGTCCTGTGATGTGTACATGAATTATGAATCTCAAAAAGGTTGCTTAAGCCATTTGGTGCATTCACTGGCCAGCCTCCTGTTTTCTAAGAATGAACTTGGCAAATTGTAGCTATTCAATTTGCTGGCTGCTACTTACTTACTTTTATATCTTTCTGTATTTGATCCAATTCTTTAATAAAGTTCAGTTTAGATGCTGTAAGTATTTATTACCTTAAATCATTCATATTCTTTAAATTTTTTGTGAGTTATAGTTATCATTGAGATTTTGGTTGTAATATTAATCTATTATGTAAAATAGGTTATTTATTTTTTCTCTTATCATAAAAGAATGTTTGTTGCAACTTTTTTGGTATTATAATTCATTTAAAAGTACCTAGACTAATGACTCAAATTCTATTGCTTCTTAATTTGTTAACTCACCTTTTGGCTTGATTTTTCTCATTCTAGTGATTAAACTTTTTCAAATGCATATATTTATATCTAAAATTTGTTTCAGTGAAGTTGCTACCATTATTTTCCTAACTTTTCACATTTATAGTGTTTTATTCTTACAAAACCTATTATATTGCTTCTTTCTTATGCCTACAGATTGTTCAAATAGAAAATAAATCCTTAATATTAATAGCTTTGCTGGAAAAGAAACATGTTTATAACCATTGTTTTATTTACTAAAGAACATTCCTATCACAAATCACCACGCATTGCATTTATCTTTCATTGTTTCATGAATACAAAACTATTCTTGTGCATTTTTCATATTACATATATTAATGGTTTTATCTTTAAATACCACTTGCACATTCTCATCTTTTTTACCTTTCATTTATTGCAATCACATCTACAATACAAAGTCTATTTCTTTCTCAAATAGCAAAATTAAATTTTTTTTTATGAGATTTTTTTATAGTAATAATATAAAGATTAGTTATATTAAACTTTCTTATATTACATAATACTATTTGATATTTTCTTGAAATTATTGGTTAACTTGTTCAAATAAATCAAACAAAACTTTTTTGCCATTAGATTTTTTTGAAATTCTCACAAAACAGAAATAATTCAGCTGCTATTAAAAAAGTCTAACAAAACTGTACTTTGTTTTTTTTTTTTCAATAAATCATTTGGCATTAGTCTTAAGCTCATTCTCATTTGATTGCTTCATTATTATAGATAAAAATGTTGTATAAAATCTATTATTGTCTTCATTTCTAAATATGAAAATGAATAGTAGTTTAATCATGAAGTTATAAAAGTTCAGTAAACTTATGTTTATTTAGCTTAATAATCACTGCTCCAAATTTTATGGATGGAAATAATTGCCCATGATAAAACTAAGGAAGAATAAATCACTCATCTCAACAGTTGCCTTTTAAATCATCAAAAGCAAAAAGTTGACTTTGTCATTGCCAAGCATCCATTAGCTTTTATATTTCATGAGACTATAGTTATTTCTTGAAAATTATTGCTTTTATTCACCCCCATATTTTTACTGTGAGACAGATGATTTCAAAGGAAGCAGACAGATAATAGCGATAATGATCCTATTTTGATAAATAGTGGAATATTCAAAGTCAATAAATTTTTATTGCCTTTACTTTAAATACATATTCATCTATTTTGCAAATACATCATTAAACCATCTCTCCAATGTCACTTTCTGGAAGTGTAAGACAGTTGTGTTATTGTTAAGCAGGTCCTGTAGAAGTGGCTGATGTGTCTCAACAAGCATCAAGTGACACAACAGGAAAGTCAGATGAGTGGCAGACAATTAAGGCCAAAGGTAAGATGCTCAGGAACATGTGTAGTAGTTTTACCAAAAGCCAGCCACTCACTTTTCTAAACCCATTTAGAAAAGAGAACTTGTGATTTCTCTTGACACACAATTCATGGTATTTGATCCTGGAACTGGAAGAAAATCAAAATACAAAGTAATTTTCCATATATCTTAACAACTGATACTAACATGGCCAAAAGGTATTATCTGTATCAATCTACGTTAATGGAATCAAATTGTGATGAAAATTTTATTGGCTGTTGATTATAAAGAAAGGATTTTAGTACAGAATGAAAATAAATATGAAATGATATACAATAGTCATTCAATAAATAAGGTGAATTTGGCCAAAGGAGTTGGCAACAGGAAGCACTATTTACAGTTGCATCTTTTCCAAGGAAATCAATAGTGATGAGTTCTTTCATGTCCCAGAAAACTATCAGCATGACCTTTTTTCCTGACTGCTGCACCTGGAAGTTTTTCTTTACTGGTGAGTCAGTGTATTTCTACTCTATGAACTGTATTTCACTACAGGCTTGTAGTGGTAAACCCATGTTTAGTCCATTTATAAAAAAGTTTTTTGACTAAAACATCCTTCACCATACACATCACACATTCTTTTGTAAATTTCATATGTTTTGCCCTTCTCAGCCACTAAAAATTTGATGACAGACCTCTGTTTGAGCATACAGCACACTGTTTGATTTACCACGATTTTGAATAGTTTCAGAACAAATATTTTTGTAAGATAAAAATAATTTTTGTTCTAAACCAATTCCAAATAATGCAAAGGTTACATTTATGGAAAAAATTTCTGAACAAAAAAATAGTATTTTTCTTTTTTCAAAGAAATTCCCCTTATTTATTGTATGACCCTTGTATATGGAAAGCCATTTGAATAAATGAAGGAACTAACTATGATACTGTAGATAGACTTGCAGTTTTGATTTAATAAAAATGTCATGACAATCAATACTGAAACAAAATTTTTTATATGTTCAGTTTTGATTTGAAAAAATATAAGAGATTTTTTATCTTTAAAATTGTTTCACAACTTGCTTATAGTTTTTGTCTTGACTAATACTGAAATTGTTAAATATCTATATTATAACTAAATACCAAAAATAAGTTTCAGCTTTTTTCAATTAAAAGTTAATATCTTTGTTATGATATTATGAAAAAAAAAGAAGTAAAGCAAAACAACAAAGATGGGATTTAATAATCTAATTAGATTGATAAATTTCAGGAAAACTGTTTTTGAAGTAAATTTTCTTATATTAAGATATAGATATTACAAATCTGAAAAATTGTTTCACTTGAACACCATCAAGATTCATTGGTTACTTCTGATACTACCATTGTATTAGTAACTCTATAAGGTATCATATATATTATTCCATTAATGATACATCTTTCAAGATAACAGTAAAGGAAACTGTAATAAAAAAAGAATTAACCAGAAAAATAAGTTTTGCTTTTATTTCAATTAGGAGTTATTCATTGCTATTATCAAGATGCATTTAAGCTTTAATATAAGTAAAGTTGGCGACCGTAGTCGAGAGTGACCTGAAGGCTCCCTTTTCAATAGCTACTACACTGAGGTGTAGCGGAGAACACTACTCTTTTCCCTGGATTGTTCCACTTTACCCTTTATCCTTACATTATAATGCTGAGTGTTAAGCAAGGCGGCATCAAGTACCATTTTTTAAGTCTTTAGTATGACTCGACCTGGGATTGAACCCTGGTCTCCTGGACCACTGGCGAACACTCTATTCATTAGGCCAATGGCCCGGTTGAGTATAATATCTTTCTATTAACTCAAATTCTGTTTTAAGTAATTGGTATTTTTATAAAATGATCATAATGAATTACTTTTACTATTGTTGATCCTATTTATACTTAATACAAGGCATATCAGTACTCAAAATAAGCCTAAAAGTTTTAATATATGTTCCTCTTTCATCAATTTAGAACTATGAAATGAGGTTAACATTTCCTACCTTATATAATGAAGGCTAAGTCACAAGATGTATTAAGCATCACGTTTTTTACAAATATTAAAAGGTATAATTTGTAGAAGGAATGGATTTACTATACTTACAATTTGGACTTTATCTTTATATGAATAGGTAAATCTAATGATTTACCTATTCATATTAGAAAAACAAAAGAACTACTTTCTATAGGCTGACCTAAAAAAACAAAACAAAAACATTTATAAAGAAAATATAGTGCTATTTCTCATCTTAAAATCTCTTTTGAAATTATTTGAATTTTTGAATGCTTTTGAATTTAGACCGGATAAGATGTAGTTTTAAAGTCTTCTTGATTACTATTTGAACATTTTTTAACTAAGGCAGACAGAGGATATAATAGGCTATATCATAAAGTAAGTATAAGTAACACTGAATATTTTGCGTCCAATGACTACTTTTTATTTTGTTTAGACATAGTTTTACTAATAACAATACGAAAAGATATTGCCTCTAAATCTGTTATCAAATCATGTATTATAATTGACCCTTAATCTAATTTCCTTTCTACTATTTATTTTATTGCTTACTATCTTATGCCATTACCTAAATGCTTACTGCTAACAATATAGGACCAGGTTTAGTTCATATATACACATTTTTATTTTCAGGGCCGAGCCCTCTTCAGAAATTAAGATGGGAGTTTGGTATTTCAAGTGAAGGGACCTCAGATGGAGCTTCCTCTTCTGCTGATATTACTTCTCCACCCAGTGTAAATGTTGATGAGATTCAACGTAATCTTTCACAGAGCTTTTCTCGAAAGCTTCAAGAATGGGAGAAGATCAAGTATCGAAAGGAAGGAAGTCCATTGTTGTCATCAAGTTTCAGCCCGAAGTCTAGAAAAGAGGAAAAATACAAAGTGAAAAAGTCTAAATCTGAGAAAGACAAAGAAAAGTTATTTAAGTTTGAAAAGAGCAAAACAAAAGATGGAGAGAAAGTGAAAACCAAAAGTCTTGCAGGTGCAGAAAAGTCTCGTCAAAGCCGCCTTGACAAACCAGAGGGTACAATTCCAATGGAACTTGAATCCAAGCTGAGCACCAACCTAATGTTAGGTCCCCTGGCTGATTATAAGATCACTGATGACTTTGCCCATAAGCTTTATGAGTGGGAACGCATGAAGGGCCTGTCACACGAGTTGTCTGCTGCACTGTATCGGGAGGTGAAAAAGCGAGGCCTTCAAGGGGAGCCATCCCCACGGGCAAGCACCTCCTCCTCATCATCAGCCATCCCTACCATGGCTGCTGCTGCTGCTGCCGCTGCCACACCAGCAGACACCCCAGGTCAAGGAAAAGAGCACAAACAAAAACCCAGTCCCCTGAATCTGACTGCTAGCTGGGATTCTCCTGATGAAGCATCACCTGTTGAACGATGCTTCCCTCACTCCTCATCTGATACAAGTATGGATGAGAGTGCAACCACCGAGTCAAGTATGACTAAATCAAATATATCCAGGTGAGCATGAGTTCATTAAACTCAAAGTCTATTTATTACTTTGGACTCTATGATGATGAAACCTGTGCATGTCTTTGTTGTGAGGAGGAAAAGGATTTATTAGGTGTTTTAACGTATCAGTATAGAAAAATTGATGAAATTATTGTGCAAATCAAAATTGAATGTACAAGATTTATCTTGAATAATCATGCATGCCACAGTGAGTATAATCTTCGTTTATCACTGCATTTAAATCAGCATAAGTTTCTTGTGAGCTATTAAGTTATTTTAGAGAAGCCTAATTCCATAGAGTTTTTATATTTAAAAACATTTTTTTTTTCATTTTGGTTTGGAAAGATATTTTATATATTTGGTATTAAGATAATTTTCCTACAATGAAAACAATATCTTTAAAATAATTTTTTATCATTCAATATTTTTGTATAAGTTGGCAAATTTAATTTACCTTAGTCAATACAAAACTATTTTAGTAATCAATGTGTTTTAAAACCATTTTTATATTCACAGAAAGATATGAGAAAACAAAAGTTGTTATATAAGAAGAAAGCAGAGGGAACTGTTTTTATCTGTTAATCTAGAAAACATGATTTTTTAAATAAATGATTAAAGACAGTTAGTGTTTTTTTTTGGGGGGGGGTTAATAAACAAATATTTAAATTATTACAAACATCTTTAATTCTGTGACTTGTATTTATATAGATCTAAATACAAAATGTTGAAGAAAGTTAAATCATAGTATCATTTAATTAATTCATCTTGTTTTAACTTCTAAACCAATAGCTTTTTTTTTCACTTTAAAAGGTTTTTTATTGATAATAAACTATCAAGTTATTGACTGATCTCTGTACTAGGACTATGTGATTTCCTATTCTATACTCAAGACAAAATTATCTCATAAACTCAACAGATCTTTAATCTATTTTGAAGTAAGTATATTCATAAAGCCACTTAAGTTGAAAATTTACAGGAGGTAATCTTGATAATTAAATTACTTTAATTTTGAACTTATTTTTGTTTTAACAGCCTAGAAAATGCTCATCTTAGATTATTGCAAGAACTAGAAGAGAAGAAACAAGAGTATGTAAAAATTCAGGAATCTGTAAAAGAACTACATGTCAAACTGGAGAAATTCAAGGATGCACATTCCAAGGAAATAGGTAAGTGGTGCACTTTATTTTATGATCCCAACTAATTACATCTAAGCTACCTTTTAATGTTAAATTACATGATAATTAACCACCTTTAATGCTAGAAAACTTTAATTAACTTTCTTTGGCAATGAACATGTTAATAACAGTGGATATTTACTTTATGATAACATATAACACTTAACTAGAAATGAGCTAATTTTTTAATTAAGCTACAAAGAAAATCTTTATATGATTGAAAAGATTTTAAGTTGTAAACTGAATGTAAATTGATTTAATTTTTAACAATAATTTAGATCCTGTTCCATTGATTTTTTCATAAAGTATAAACAAGTTGAAAAAATCTATTTTATTGATTCATATCTGTTTTCTGATCTGAAGGAAAATGGTGATTATTGGTCAAGTGAACTTCCCCTCAACTTTAGATTAAATATACATTTTTTTTAAATATCTTTCTAAATATTTTAGCTCTCCATTCTCTCATTAATTATGTATTATGTTTGATTTTGATTAAAAGTTAATTTGTTTTTCCTGATTTAAAATGGAGTAATCCTGTATAAGTTAGATTTAATTTTCTGCTTTTGTCAATTTAAAATAAGACTATCTAGAAAAGTTCAGTATTTTGCAACTTATAATTGTAATAATTAAATTAATAACAAATGCATTTGAAAACTTCATGTTATAAATAATGCAAACATTTTATTAGTTGTAGTTAGCATCTGTTCCTATTTGGAATTATAAGTATAATTCATTATTAAATTAATTAATACAGTGACACAAATAGTGTTTTAATTACAATAATCTCAAAGTTCTTTTATGATACCTGTTTTACTGATAAAGTTGAAAGAGCAAAATGCTTTATTGTTGTTATTTCTATTGTTAACTTTTTAGTCCGTTACAAGAAGCAGATCCCAGTGGATAGAAAACCTGCTGGAAAACTTAAAGAAGAGCAATCTGGTGCACTTCTTAGTGCAATGCAAGAGTTAGAAGAAAAAATCCAAGAACTAGAGTACTCCGGTGAGAAACTCCAACTCTCTATGGAAAGTGCTGCAGTAAGTAATATTTTTTAGTTACTTATTCTTTCTAAAAATGTGATCAATAGAAGAATATTAGTTTTTAATTTGAAAATCTACAATCCCAAAAAGTTTCTTTTTTTTTTTTATTAACAATGAAAAGCCCATGTTGGCTTTTTATTCTTTGCAAGGGAACAAAATTCTTATTAATTTTTTATTAGAAGAATGTCAGTGATAAACTAATTTCCTTTTAGTACATTTTATTTTTATAGCATAATGTCTATTTTGCAGTTAAGTCATTTCAAGTTTATTTTGCTTTTGCTTAACATAAATATAGATTGGTGTATCTAAATTCAAATATGCCTCTTAAGATTTTTAATAAAGTAAATTTCATACTACTTGCTTTCTTTTTTCAAATGTTTATGAAAAAATAAGTGTCAATTATTTTTCATAAACATTTAGACCTCTCTGTTCATGTTTGCTATATACATACAAGAGTACGTTGATGAGTCCACATTTATTTTGCATAACAAAAATTTAATTTTAACATTGCATCTACCTTTGTCAAGGCACTAATTTAAGTTGTCAATATTAATCATCACTAATATTCATATAATTCACATTAGGTTACATATTTATTGATGTGCATACATATGTAGAAAGAGATCATGTTTGAAAATAAAAGATAACTCATATGACTCTGACATTAGATTAAAAAAGTCAAATATCAATGTTGATGTAATAAGTTAAAATTTGCAATAGCATTCATTATGAACATTTATGAAAATAGGTATATTTTTGATATGGAAGTTATGAAATTATTGCATATTCTTAAACTATAGGAATCATGTTTGTATTTTATTTTTTGCTTTGATAATTTGTTAGTCTATCAAATGCCAATGTAGATTTATTTATATTCAGTCAGCTGTTGTTTTATACTAAATTGTTGCTTCTATTTTGAAGATGTGTAAATTACAAAGTATGGAAGGAGAAGAAAACATCAGTAGTCGATTGATGGAATTGATGGAACAGATGAAACTTATGCTAGCTGAAGCTTCACAAACAGGTAAGGAAGAAAGCCACAATCGTTGGAAAATTAGTGAGAAACAGTTTAGTCTCACAACTTTAAATAGAATTAGTACTACCTTGTCATCTGGAGCTATTGAATATGCTGACTGCAACAGGATAAGACCCCTACAACAAAGCCATCTGTTGGCCATGGATGGTGACCCATAATGCTTGAGGATGGGATCCTGGTGGTTGAGCAGTCCCAACAACCAAAGTAGTCATGTATCCTGCAGTACTCTACTTTGGCTCTTACTTGGCTTGATGGGTGGTCAGAGAGGTCTGGTCTGATCAATCAACTGGTCATATCAAGCCCTAGCACCTATGTGATTGTCCTGACTGTATTCTTCAAAATGTTCTTGTGGCAAACAAGTACTCAACCCTATTTTATCTTAAAGGTAACAGAAGGTAGTGACTGAGGAATAATTGACCTGGGATAGCAATAGCTGAAACCATTTGAACTGTATGCAAACAAATGATTAATATCAAATAGAATTATTAGTGTTCAATAAGAATACTTGATACCATTTACCACTCTCTTGAATGGTGCTGTAGAATGTGTCGACTGCACCTCTGCAGAATGGTATGACACCCCTTTCCCCATTAACAAGTGTCCTGCGTATGACATTAAACCATCAGATGGTGAAACTCCAGTACTGAAATTTTCGAAGATGTGGCATACCCCATTCATTACCATTACTTCCAGGTCCACTCTGACCTGGAGAGGAAGTACCTTTTAGAGTCCCATCCATGAGTCAAATAGAACTATTTTATCATTTACTTGAAACTCCAAACTTGAAACTATTTAACTCTATGTAAACAATTGATTGATATTAGATAAGATTATTAGTATTAGATTGTATTACTTAAAATAATTTAACTGTGCAAATGAATGAATAATGTTGAATAGAATTTTTAGTGTTAGATAGCAATACTTGAAAGCATTTAGTGTCCTGGGTATGATATTAAACTGTGTATCTGATGATGAGGCTTCAGTCCTGGAGTTTGGGTAATGTGGAGAATCCCTTCATTACTATTACTCTTAGGTCCTCTCTGATTCGGAGCGGTAGTACCTGTTAGGGTCTTATCTATGTGTCAAATAGAACTGTTCAATCTTTTACTAAGGATTATTATTAATAATTATTTGAAACTATACAGCTGTGTGCAAGTTGTATTAGGTAGGAATACTTTATAAATAGAATTACTAATGTTAAATAGCAATACTTGAAAACCATTTAACTAGGTGCATTTAAAAATAAAGTTACCTACCAACTATTTGCTTACAAATCATATATATATGTGTGTGTATGTGTATAAACAGGCTATGGCATCAAATAACCATTGTGGGTTGATATGTCATTAAACCAAATAACCTTACTTAACCTAGAATCATTATTTAGAAATTTTACTTGAATTTACTTTTATGCAAATGTAAAATCAATATAAAAACAATTGTTCATGTATCTAAACAGTCTGATTAAGAATTGAGAAGACAATTTTACAAACCTTGAAGATTTTGTTAGCTGAATGAATCCTTGCAATTGGAAAACATAATTCATTTTAACACCAATACTACTTTGTAATGACATAAATCAGCTATTCTGTTTAACTCAAGTATAAAATGTCTACAAAGAGGAGTCCCTGTGGTGTAATGGCTTAAGTGCTTGACTGTGGTCTCAAAGTAAGTTAATTCAAACTCCAATTATGCTATTATGTTCACTTTTGGAATAATAACCTCAGTATAAATCCCCTAATCCTCCCAGCTATAGGTTGAATAGTGTCACTGATGCAAAGATGACTTTGGCATTGAATAATCGATGAAGGTTGATATGCCATTAAATAAAGAAACCAAACCTCTTGAAAAAAAAAAAGAAAGATTTCTATAATTGCACTTATATATAATTTTTTATTATTCAATAATCCATCCTCTAATGTATTTATTTCTAGCAATCATTTAAATTTTTTACATTGTAGAAGAAGTATCCAAAAAATCTTCAGCTTTGAACAATTTTGAAAAGTTTTACTGTCATGCAATGCAGCTGCAAATTCAGGTAAGACAAAAATTGGTTGTTTGTTCTTTGTGTAAAAAAAAAAGAACTTGTAAAACATGATTGAACTATTACAAGCATTTGGATTTCATTATCAAAATACTTGGAATTAATAATTTTTTCTGAATATCACAATCATAATTCTAGCCATATACTGTACATAATATTTTGTATGTTTTTACAAGTTTTGAAATTTAAAAAATTGTTCTTTTCATCTATTTTAAAGTTCAGTTCTTAAAAAAAAGGGAAAAGCTAGTTCTTTTCCTCTTCAGTAAAAAGAGCTTTTCTTTAGAAAATTTGGAGTCTTAGGTAGGCCATTCAGAAAGCAATGTGGACCACAGTTTGCCCATGACTGATTTAAATATTGAGAAAATATATCCCTCTCCAAAGGAAAACAAATAAATTTGTTTTATAATCTCACCTCCTAGTGTTGAGTAGTCTCCCTGGTTTAAGATGAAGAAACCCAGTAACAAAATGATTTTCCAGTGTCAGAGTTATATAATGAAATCCATTGACATTGATCACTCCTACAAGCTATGGAGACAGAACTAGATTTTCACCTGCTTAGACCCTAAGATACATGAAATTTAAAGCCTTTCTCTAAAAAGATTATTATTTTTATAATTAATGTTAATGATAAAGGAAAAAATTATATATATAATTTTTGATGAATTAGTTTTAAAGAATAAAAACTAATGATAGAATGAAAAATATATTTTAAAAAGTGAAGCTCCAAAAGTGTGTGACCCTAAATTATCACTTATTTTGCTTATCGGTAAGTCCAGCACTGTTTGCAATTAGAATTGCACAGGCATATTTGATCCATTCTACACTGACAGAGTGGTTAACCATAGAAATGTCAAATGCCAAAGTAGATTCAAGAGATGCTAGTTTTATTTTAAAAATACCTAGTATTTTCAAATGGTCCATTATTTAGTAGAGACTGATGACACTTCTACCTCATTTTATTGTTGTGATAGAAATCAGTATTTTGGATATTAGGTTTACAATAGTGGTTAACTCTTTTTATATTCACTAAGAAAGTCTTGGGTATTAAATTCATAGCAATTCTATTTTACTTCTCTTTAGTCTCAGCTCCGATCAAACTTCTACTTTATCTAATTATTCTTTGTTTTCTTTGAATTCAGATGAATAATTTGCGACTAAGTCATCTTGAACGCAACAAAGAGATAATGGAGATGAAACGACAGCTGCTCCTGCAGGAAGTGAACAATTTGCTACTGCAGGCAGATATTACACGACGAGAATCTGAATTGTATCAATTCCAAGAGACGAGACGTTCAGTTCAACTGAAAAGATGGAACACTTACCATGGAGGAAATCTGGAGTCAAGACCAAGAGTGGTGAGTGCTGCTCTTCTTGTAACTTTTTTTTTCATTTCTTTTCCAAAAGTGTCATCATGTTTTTTATCATTTCCAAATTAAGTTACTTGTGTTTATTATTTGCAATTATTTCTAAATTGCAAATATGGTTTCTGTTATTAAACATTTTCTTGCTGGTTTTGTCTGTTTGTGCATTTATAGTTGCAATTTTGGGGGAATTTTCATGAAATTTGTAATAAAGATACATATTAAGAAAAGTTATATGGATAAATTTTAGTTATATGTACAGATACTAGAAATTCTTGATTATCCTAAAGAAAACCTAGGTTTATTTGTAATAGTACTCACATAATCTATAGAAAGTACTTATTTCAAGAGTTTATATATAATAACAATATTAAGTTTTAGATAAATATATATTTTTCACATTAAATTAGGGGCTAGATTAGTTTAGAGATTTGAGGAGGTGAAGAACTATATTACATTTAGTCGGTTTTACAGCATGTTAATGCTTATTGGGTTATTTAATGCCAAAGTCAGATTTTTTTTGCAAGCAATTATATGGATTCAAATAACTATTCCTATTTAATGATTATCATTTGTAAACAATTGTAGCTCTAAGTAACTATCCTTAATACATATAATTTGCATTATATGGTTCTAAGTAAACTCCTATTTATTAATAATTTGTTAATAATTATATATCTGCAATTAACTATTCCTATCAAATACTAATAATTTACAAGACTTTATATTTAGTTTATGAGTATTTTAAACAGGTAAACTCTTGATGCATAGTTACAATGTCAATGTTTTAAATTGCCAATGTATTAAAGTGGTTCAAAATCATTTTAAATGGTATTTCAAACAGATCTCTTTGACCCAAATATAGAAACCTAACGGTTACTACAAATCCAGGTCAGTGGGCCTAGGGATAATAGTAATGAATTAGTGACTCTACATTGTCCAGAACTTCAGAACTGAAATCTCACCATCAGATGTAGTTTAATATTATACCCAAGGCACAAATTAAATTATGGATTTTTTTAAAAATGTATTTTGTTTTCTTTTAGTTAAATTTTGTTCTCTATCTTTTTCTTTCTTATTTAACTATAATTGTGATAAATAGTAATCTAAGTTTTGGTTTATGAACTGCTCTTATTTTAATTAATGTTGTCACTATTCAGTCTAAACACAAACACAGTTGATTGGTTAATTTCTAACAGTACATATGATCTGTTCATTTTACTTGAGGAGAATTGATTAAAGAGTTTACTAGATGTTGATTTAAGCAAATCTTATTTTAAAATTATTGTTTAGTTTGATATCATGCAATGTTCTTAAGTGTTTTTGTCTAATCTTTTCATCAGTATTTTTCTTTTATTCATTTGTCAGTGTTTTAATGAATGTTTTTTAGTAATCATCAAATGACATCATTTTATTCCCTGTGCATCTCCTAAGGAAGAGAAATCATACTTTGATTCCTATGGGATTTGAGGTGTGAAGGGGCTGTTTGCAGAACAACTGAGATTACGACACATTTTTTTTGTTATAGATTGTTTTTCTTCATTTAAAATTGACATATTAGCTTTGATAAAATGTTAAAATTAGAGGAACTTGCTATGTTAATGACTGGTTTGACTGTTTCATTGTTTAGTGAACTGCTAAATGATCATACTTTTTCACTGCCATGTAAGAACTAAAAACATTGGTTGAGATTTGCTTATATGAGTTTAGTATTACTTCTGAATTCTCAGTAGATTTTATATTTCCAAATGAATAATTTTGAATGATTAAAAGAGTTTACAGCTATAATTGATAGAAGCAGTTGATAGAAGATCTCTAATGTTTTCCTCTGAGATTTAGTGCTATAATGTGATTAGTAGGTCCTTTAACTGCTTTAGGTTGTGTGATGGGGGATCTATTGATCCAATACATTCCATAAATGTTCAGTTGGATTGAGATCTTGAGATTTTTGTAGCTAGGATAATGCAGTAAAATCTTTATGTTCCTGCAATGTGTCAGGGTACATTGTCCTGCTGAAAGATGCCACTGCATGTAGAAGATGGTTGCCATGAGGGATTTTTAGTGATATTGAATTTGGTACTGTGTGACAAAATACCTTCTATATGAATGATAGAATCCAGTGAACAGTGCTTCCATTAGATTGTTGTTCTTCCACAGTGTATCCTGGTGCCATTGCTTCTCCAGGATAACCATGCAAAAAGTAAGATTCTTTAACCTTCTTTTATTGATACAAGGTCCAGTTCCAATACTCAAATGTGCCCATTTAAGACATCTTCAGTGATGAACATTGGTTAGTATGGGTACTCAAGATGTATGCAGCTCTATATACAACAAGATTTGGTGTACTATATGTTATTACATTCCTCCCTTCACTTTGATTAAAACTATCTGCACTAAAAATCAAGTGAGGTTTTATTATATGATAATAATACAGTAGGAGCTTTTCTATTATGGATCTATAGGAGCAAGAACTGAAAAATTTGACTAAAAGGTACTAGAATGGAACAAACCCAATAAATACATTGTAAGAAGAGAAATGATTTGACTCTTAGTTTGGTATTTACTTGTACAGTCAAGTTTGGCTGTTATATCTCTATAGCATCTATTGAAGACGGAAGTATCAGTGGCTTTAATTGCATTACAAACAGGTTCTTCTTAGAATTGAGTGGTATTATACTGAAAAATAGCAAATGAGGTCTTTTAAATAGCATGTATATCTTAGATTGAACACTTGGCACACTATTTCTCTAAATGGTAAACTGTCCTAGCTAATGAATGAAAACATCTATACACTAGATAAAAAAAACTAAGAAACTGGAGCAAAATTTATTTAATTTAAAAAAAATCTAAACTTTGGGATGAGATCCTTTGATAAGTTTTATCACATTAAGATTGAATTTGAGCCAGTAATGTAGAGTAAATTTTTATTACCTTTTTTGTTTTCATTGCAAACAATTTCTCTAACTGTAATAAAGCATTAAAGAATTCATTGCCTAAAGCATTCAGCTTTTGAAATTACTTATTGTATATATATATATATATATATATATATATATATATATATATATATATATATATATATATCATGTTTTTACATTTATTTTTCAATATATGCACCATAACTGTGTAAGTATTTGAATTTTTAATTGTGCTGAACACAATTCATGAAAAATAATTTTACATATTTTTAAAATAATTTATTGAAATTTTAAAATCATTTTCTAATTATTTGAATTTAAAGAGTAATTTTTTTAAATTAGATTTATATTTTACAGCTCAAATGCTACATGTAAATGTAGGTATTCCTTAATTCAAAAATGTATATTGTGTCTCAATGATAGTTTCTATTGAGTAGGTCTGTTTTAAGAATCTCACTCAACAATAAAAAAAATCTTGTTAGGTCTTTTTCATGCATCACATGCTAATTAATGTGTGTTTGTCATGTTTTCCTGTTTACAGCTTGGTCAGCCTGTGTGTTCATCTTCTACCACGGCTGCCATCAGGAGAAATGGTGTGCTCTAATAGACCAACTTCCATATTTTACTTCAGAGCCACAGTGCTGCAAGTATTCTATATGGAATAAAAACTAAAAGATTCTGCTACTGTTTTTGTTTTCTTTATTTTAAAACAACAACTTCAAAGAAGTTTACACATCACTATAATTAGACATTTTAATCAATCAGAAAATAAATTTACTTTTAGCTCTAGAACGTTTTGGTAGATACACCTGAAGGTATTTATACTGTCTACATTGGAATTCTGTTTATGAAGTAATATGTTCAAATTCTGATTTTCCTGGTGTTTTTGACAAAACTGCCTAGTCTACGTTATTTAGTAATTTTTTGCCTCATATATTTTGACACAAGAGAAAATGTTATTTGATTATCTATTTTGAATGATAATTTTTAGTAAAAACATAAACAACTTTCAGAAATAATTGCATATAATTTTACTCTTCATTTAGCTGAATTGGTTTATTTTGATTCTTCAAGGCTTCACCTTTTATTTTCTACTACTATATTAAAGATTTTGAACCATTATATTTGTTTGTGAATAAAAATATTATTTACTTTTATTCTTTTATAACAACTTAGGAAATCAATAGTTGCATTGTATTACATTAATTTTAAGGATAGCATTTTTCTGTTAGTAATAAAATGTCTGTGTTGAAAGTAGATTTCTCTTTATTGATACAACACTACAATCTAGTGTATTGCTTATCAAAGGCTAAATAAATGATTGCTTAGAACTACTGAAACTATCTGGATGATGTTATTTGTAGCCCCAAAATGGTTTGGAATTGTTCTGGTTTCTAATCTTTTTCTATTTAATTTCATTCAATATGTATTGGTGTTATAATTTTTATAAACTTTATTCAGTCAAGATTATTTTCTTCTCTACTTGCATAATATCAAATCATGTCATGATTTTTTATTCAAGGAATATTCAGTATCTGTTATAGAAAATAATTTCTTTATTTGAACTGATATCCATGTGAATAGAAACTTCATTTTTAGTTTTTGAGTGAAAATCAATTTTGTTTCTGTTCTTAAAGCTCTTTAAATATTTTTCTGTTTATCTACACTATCATTTTATACATACTTTTCTCTTTTTATGCCTAACACTCTGCAAAATAATCTATCTAATATTAGTTGTTTAATTATTTCATGTAATTATTCAATTTTGTTAAATAGATTGTGGATTATCACTTTCCTTAGATCCAAAGAAAATTCCTCACTTTAGATATTTCTAGTCTCTTCGATATAATTTTATTTCATAACCATTTTTGTTGTTATTTTTACATTCTCTCGGAAATAGCCTTGAATAAATCCGATAGTCATTTTAATGACAGCCCGTTTAAAAAAATAGGTGATGTGTTATGCAAAGATGAATTGGCATGAGTGTGAAAAAGGAGCAGAGCTATCACTGAAAGTCATTAGCCAGTTCAGCCACTCTTCAAAGTTCCCTCAAATTTACATCATTTTTAAAATCAATTTTTTATTCAAAAAGCCATGCCATTTTATCTCTGCTGAGTATCATTTCATTTTCTCAGTCCCATTAGTCACTTGCTTTTCACTGTAACTGTTATTGAACAGACAGATGAGGTGGATGGTATGTTTTTATTTTAAATGCTGGTCAGATGTTTGCAATCATTTCCTGACCAAAGCTGTGTAGGCTTCAAACAGAGCCTTTAAGAGATGACTGATATCAGAGGAAACAGACATCCATGTTCATCAGCTGTATGTTGCCATCAGTTGTGCAACTTGTTCACCCAACAGTGAAACATGTTTGGGATGAGACATTTTGGTTAATGGCTTTCTGTTTATTTCATCCACTTAGGCCTGCAGACGGGAATATGATGACAAAACCTTGTTTCACCGCTTCGTCAGTATGAAAGAGAGAAGTAAAGAGATCTACTCAGATCCTGACAGCCAGTCTGCACAAGAAGCCGCCTTATCAGACAGTAAGTGATTAAAAAGCAAGGCAATCTTGAAAGTTTAATTGAACTGAACTCCTTTCTGTATGTGTGTGTGTTTGTGGGTATGACAAACCAGTATCCCTTGTACTGATGAATGTTGAAACCAATTTAATTTATTCAAAAAAGAAGAAAAAAAAGGAGTTTGTCATGGGTAAAGAAAGCTACTTACCTGACAATTTTCTGAAAACTCTCCAGGCTACAGTGCTCAAATTCAGTAATCTGGTTTGCTAAAAAGAAGAAAAAAATAAAACAAAAAAAAAAACCAGTCAAATATCAGAACAGTTGTCAGTTAAGTGTCTGTCTTTCACTTGCTTTTCATTAACTCTGTCTGTTAAAAACTGCATTCTCTGTTGATATTTTACTCCATAACTTTAAATTAATTTCTTCTTGCTTTGTATTAACCTATCATTTATAACCCTTAAAAAGATGTCTATTTCAAATTTATCAACATTTTTTTTATCTATATTGTACTAGTATATGATTAGTTAATAATTGATTGCCTAAGACTAACAAATTGGTATTAACTAGGTATAATCATTTTGTGACAATTTCAAATAGAACAAACCTATTACATGTTTGAAATATCTAAATATATAGCAGAAATAGTCGATGTTAAGCAGATCAACAATTGAATGATTCAAATAGCTGTTTGAGCCATGTATTTATTTGAATATCATCAATTTATATGTTGAAGTTAATCTATTTAATTTCAAAAAATAATTAAAATTCAAAGTTAATCTAAAATAAATAATTCCATAACAGATATAATCAATTGCTTAATAACTTCTCTGTGATAATGATGAACTATCATTGGTTATTTCTTTTTAAATTATGGAAATTTTTAGCCTACTATTCAATACTGATTTTCACATGATAATTTGTCACCTGTAATTTTTATAAAATAGCAGATTTTCACCTTTGTCTTATGTACTAATCAGCTATTATATACTCTTTTGTGAAATGCAACTAACAAATCATTTGCCTCTTCTTTTTTTCTTCACTTTCTTTTTCTTTTCCTCTGGTTTTTTGGTTGACTATTCAGTATCTGACCACTTCTTTATGTAGTGGCTTACTTATTACTTATGTAATTAAATCAAGATGAAAGGTAATATTTCTTGTTATACTAATATTATCATAGAAAGATCTGTATTGATTTTTTTACAACAAATACTCAGAAAAAGTTTTCTCCAGTTCTGAAAATATTTTGATTTTTAATTTGTAGATTTCAGTTTTAAGCATTTTAATGTTTGGTCTTCATTTATGAGAATACAATCCTCTGTTTATTCAGTCAAAAATACATCTTATATCATTTGCATAAATTAAATTTGCTCCCAATTTTAAGATGGAAGCATAATAAATATCTTAAGCTAAAATGTCTACAGTTTAACAACAAAAAGATAATTGTAATTTTGACAAATAATGTAAGAAATGGAATGAAAGTGCAAAAACTCCCACAGAGAGGGTGCAAAATGAATGTATCTTATCTGTTTATCATGGCAAAATTCCTACATTTTAAAAAGTGGAGCAAAATGAACTTGCACACTTTTAAAGTAGGAGTAAAATGAACATCTTATGGCAAAATGCCTATAAAAAAAGTGGAGAGGAGTAAATTGTTTTGTATGGCAAAATGCCAATAATTAAATGAGCTGAAATGATTTTGTGTGTGGCATTCTGCCGAAAAAAAATCAGTCTGAACATGAAAAATATTAAATGTACAGTTAAATTCCTACAAAAGAGAGAAGCCTGTTTTGTGAATGGCAAAATGCCCATGAAAAGGGGGCAAATATTTTGGGAGTGCAAATAAAAGAATCTTTGTTTAAAACACTTTAATTCTTCTTTGATTTATGAAATAAAATATAAAATGTATTTCCTGCTCTTCAAAAATCTGAAAAGGGTTAAAAAAAAAAAAATCTAAAATTTATTTGAACTTCTGCAAATCACTAAATCTAATCAATCGTAAAAGTTTTTTTTTTTTTTAATTTCTTTCTTTTTGCTTGCTGCATTTTCGTCTTATTTTCATTTATTTCCACTAACTTCCCAATAAATCTCTTAGGTAGATAACCAAAGTTTACATAGAAAAATGTGTCACCTAACCTCAAAAACTCATATTGCATTAGGAAGCTATCTGTTTTACAAAAGCTGTGTTTCAAAGTTATCTACCCTAATAATATAAGTAGGCTCTTGTTTTTTCTTGTAGATTAATTTTTATTGGATTCTCTGTATAACTAAAGACATAATGTTCATAATAACTTTTATTTAGATCATCAAGTCAATATATTCAATTCACATATAGCTTAAAATGTTTAATGTGGTTTTATATCTCAAATACAAGAATAAGAGTTACAAAAATACAATATGTAGCTTGATTTTATAGTGTGTAATTTTTTAGTTTTTTTACTTGAATTATTTACTTTGAAGATAAAGTTTTCTCTTTGGTTTCTGGAAATTTAGCTTTGATGTTAATCTGCTAGTTTTATCTTTATATGTAGAGAGATTTATTAAATATTTAAATATAGCATGTGGAAAGTAATTAAAAAAAGGACCACATACAATTATTAAAACATACAAAATTAAACATTTCTTTATACCTGTCATGAATTATTAATTACAAATTTCCCACCTCACTCACTCTCTCTCTATATATATAATGCAATTTGCTATATTTATAAATAAAGATTGCCCCAATATCAGTGATAAAGCATATGTAGATCTAAGTCAGTTTCTCACCTATGCAGTCACCAAACCAGACTTGGTTTGATGATTGCATTAGTGAAAAACTGACTATCAGCAAGCACTATTGACTGTGTCTATGCTATCCTAACTTTTATATATACATCATGTTAATAAGTTATATATATATATATATATATATATATATATATATATATATATATATGAAGCATATAACCAATGAGAAAATATAATCACTTTCACCTATTAAAATTATGTAGATACATTTTCTATATCATTGCAGGTCCTTATCCTTGTCTAAGATATAATGAGAAAGTTTTAATGTCAAGTAATAGAATCTCCTAAGTATTTTTGTGTTTTTAATATTTATAATTCATTATTTTATAACTCCCAAATTAAAGTACAAATGTATTAGTGCATAAATCTTGCTGAATCTTATTAAATTTTCTGTTATAATCAAATTGACTTCAAATGAAAAATTTGAAGTTTCTATCTTGTCATATAAAACCAGAAATATCAGAATTATCTTAATTGGTTTTAGCATATAAAATTGCAAAATTATCCAGCAAGAAATTTTCCATACAGTGTGAGATACTTTTAAGAGACATTAAAGTTTTCTCAACTTTAATAAATGTATTTGCAAGAAAGTCTGCTGTATATTTCAGTTTTCCTTATAAAAACAAAAATAATGCAACATTGAATTTATTCTGTAAAACTTTTATGTAGGAAAAATGCAGGTTAGTATAATGGAAAAAGAAAGTAGAAAATTATAAATAACATCTTTTTATATGTATGAATTATTATTTTTTTTTTTTTTGGTGAGGGTATTAAGAATATTTTAATTTTGCCTAAATCATCTTTGATATCAAAAGAATTTAAATAACCTGATATGCTTTTAATTCAAAGATTAGAAGAGATATTTCCTCATTTAATACAATTTGTATTCTATACATTGTATGTTAAAATGCTGCAAAACCTGCTTTCACAATTAGAATAGATATGAAAATCTAAATTTGAAAGATTAACATTTAGTGCTCACATAGGATGATAAGTTTTGATTCTAAAACTAAATTCCACAAAACATTATACATTGATTGCCATATTACAAATACATGAACTTTTATTTGTGCATATAGTACATAGATCTGTTACATGACATTGGTGATACACTGATATTATTTAATGTATCAGAATTCTTAGGGTATTATAGTAATTTACGAAGCTCTTTGCTTCGATGCAGCACAAGGCCAAATGAATGGGGCACCCAATGAGATTTATAGAGTATTATAAGATATTGTTTATTTGATTTTGTAGGAAGTATATATGTAGAATATAAAAGACAGCTTACCAAGAAACATTAGGCTTCAATTTTAAAACAATCTATATTATATCATAATGATTATAGTAGTATTGTTAAAATACTCAGACATGAAGAAGAAAGACATTTTCAGTTCATTTGCAAGTTAATAGTAATGTGGGTTCTGTGTTTCTGCTCATCTACACATTCTAATCTGAATATCTAAGGGAGATAACTTGTCTTGATAATTTTTATTCAATTTCAGTTTTAGTGATTTGATGTTTTAAAGGTATTAGACAAAAATAAATTCTTCTAAAAATTTTAGAACTTTACAAATTAATAGATTGAAGGTTTTATCTTATATATTTATTTATATTATAGTTATATATTATTTATATAATAAAATAAGTAATTAATTTCTGAAAAAAAAAAATCAATATTGAAAGAGGAAAATAAACTGCTTCATAAAATACCTTTATTTAAATGGTATTATTATTTCTAATTTCACCAACTTTGAACTGAAGTTATAGAACTAAATATTAAAATACAAAATATATTGCTGAACATTCATCATACATTTACCTTCAAGGTAAATTTCAAACTTCAACAAACAAAATGGTAAAATCCTGAAATGAACCAATCTTTTGATGTGCGCTTTAAAACTTTAAAAAAATGATGAGCTATCAGTTATTTTTCAAATAATTGTAATACAAATTCTATAAATAAGATATAACTTGGCATCTACCTTCAGTGGCTTTTAAGTGAGTAATTATAAACATAAATAAGTGTTCATTAACTTCAGTTGCCTTCATCCATTAGGGACTTTTGCTCATAATTATTCATGCAAAAAACTAATGTTATAAAAAGTGTTCAAATGTGTTTCATGCTATGCAAAGAAATATTGCTTAATTGTTTTTGGAAATCATCATAGTAAATATGACTGAGTATGCAGAGATAGCCAAAGTGATATGTTCCATTTCATATCTTAAATTCTTTTGAATAGTCCAACCTCAGAAAGATGCTGGATCTGAAATTTTTTTTTCTCAATTGTCAACATGTTAATCCTGTCATGCTGTACTTCTGAATATGTTTTAGAAGTGCTCAAAACAATTGATCTGACAATCATCTCTTTGAAAATGTTATGTCTCTTCACACTCTAAACTTATACTAAAAAGCCAATGCACGTCTCATTTAGCTATTTAAACTCACCTACTGCTTTATATATCAAGTTGCTGCATTTATTTTCAAGTTGATTCATTTTAAGTCTTTACTTCAACATCATTGGCATGATTCATATATTTTTCAAACAAATTTATTTGTAGATAACTTAATAAAAATAATAAAGATGATGTAGAAAAAGATGAAAGAATTTAAATTACTTAATTTAACTTGTCAACATTTTTTATTTTGATAACAAAAAGAATTTGAGGGGTTGATATGCCTATTCATAGTTTTTGTATTTTTTAGTCAATAATTAAGCATGAAAAAGTTTTATTTCTTCTTTTTTATAATATGAAATGGAGATCATTATTTGTGCTGGACAAAATTTATTTTGTTATCTGTTTTTAATGATGCACTTGTGACCATGTTGAAATTAAATGCTCTGAAAAGGAAATTATCCTTGTTTGTAATGCAAACATAACCTTCTAAGTAAGCTTCAACTAGTTCTGAAACAAATTCTATGAGAATAACTTCTTTTATAATATATAGGTTTTTAATATATAGATTTTGAAAAATGATGTTAAGATGTTTATAAGGAAAGAATAAAAGCTAAGTGTAAAATGTTCAATCACTTTATATTTGGGTTTGATTTGAATTAAAGTTATTCAAAAACATTACATGATTTAAAATCCATAAGAAACTCGAGATTCTAATTTTCATCCTAGAACAACTAATGTTGTTGGCTGCTATTGCATCCCAAATTAAGAGTAAACTGCCATAAAACTTGATTAAATCAGATTGTTTAGAAAGTCCTTTTACTTTTTCTCTCCTTCTAATTTCTGATGATTCTATTCGGTGTTTTATTTTTAATTTTCAGCCACTGGCAGATCATTAGGTGCTTTTAAATCCAATCTTGCTGGCAGCTTGACGGAAGTTAGATTGGAGGGTGACTCACCACGAGCTGTTCTAAACAACTCTACTCCTGAGCTTCATTTCCGCTCCACATCAACTCCATTTATTGACTCGCTGGCTATGGCAGATAGAGAAGCTGGAGCCAGTCCTATAGGCCCTGTGAGGACAGCACCTGAAGGGGAGACTCAAATCCCTACCCCAGTATCCACTATTGGTCATGCAGAAGCAGAGACCATATCTCGGATACCGGATGGGGCATCAGAAGAGACAGAGTATGTCAGTCCACCAACCACAGTTAGCCATAGTGTTCAGGATCCTGACCAGTCGCATTTACAAATTTCATTCACTATCTCGTTAGCTACTATGAATGTGCAAATGCCACAGACAATAGCAACATCAACACACGAACCAACTTCCATCAATTCTCAGTGCATGTTGTGTAAAACTGCTTCAGCTCAAAGACATGCAACCACCACCACTCCAGGCCCTGGGCTTGATCCTACAAAAGTTTCTGTAGATACTAGTACAGCAGATCACATAAGTAAGTTTCATCAGGGAGAAACCCTAGCTGATTGGTTGAAAAGAGAACCAAAATGTCCTGAGCTCCTCCTACCAGAGAGTAGCCATGGACCAGAAGGAATGACCACAGTAAAACCATTGTTTGCTGATGAAATACCATCTACATCTGCTATGCCCCCAGGTGGGGAGCAGAGTGTCAGCCAACCAAAGGAACCTGCCCAGTACAAAAAGTCAGCTCTCAAAAAAAGCAAAGCAGCCCCTCTTGCAAAGAGTGAAGATCTATCAGAGATAAGCAAAGCAACCAGGCAGGAAACTGAAGGATCAGAATGGACATCGCAAAGCTCTCTCATTGGTCCCTTGGCTCCTCCTCCAGAAAGGAGTAGTCATGTACCTCAAACTACCTTAAATGTGTCTACCGAGAAACAAACACAGAAGGACACAACTAAAGAACTGAAACCAAAACAAGAGAAGGCCACAAAAACTGAAAAAATTGGTCCATTCTCTGAAACCCCACTGCTAAAACTGTCAAGAAGTACAAGTCCTAGTAGCCAGACGGCAGTGTGTCCTCCACAGGTAGGAATTGTCTCACCCATTCGAAGGCTAAAACCAGCTACAGAATTGCTGGAGGAATGTCAGAAATATAGAATGGGACACACTGCTTACCGCACTAGGAGCCATCTCAGAGGTGCTCGAACAGAAGACAATGGCAAGAAGCCTTTGCAGGAGGCTAGTGCCAAAAAATCACAAGACAAGGAAAACATGTCTGAAGGATTTGTTCATTTACTTGCAAAAAGGCTCTCCGATGAAGAAATACCAGCATCAAGTCTTGGGTCAAATGATTCCACACCAAAAGCTGGTTCAGTTATCTCTTTACATCATACTGATTCCCCACATTCACTGACCGAAATTGGCTACCGCATCGTGTGCAACATCCCCAGTGGTCAGTCAGAACCAACTCTGCTTCCACAGCAGTCAACCCAAGTTCAAGCAGCAATGGCTGGTGCCCCTTTGAAAGATGTCACCAATGGGAAAAAAGTGAAAAGTGTCAAAATTATAAATGGAAAAGGCACCAGCCAAGAAACAATGTCCACAAGAAGGAGGTCTTTTGAAATACCAAAATCTAGTGAATTCCAGCCAGAATATCAAGCTCAAAGCTCCTCGTCGACAAACATAGACGGCAGGACAATTGATGAAGGCAAACCAGATTCAACTATAAGTGTATCCAATTCTTTTTCGATGCCTGTTTTATCTTCTGCTGAGGTGCAAGGTGATGGTGCCAGAAGCAGGTCTGCAACTTGCAGTGCTCTGAGTGAACTTTATTCAGCTCAGTCAACTGACACAATTTCATCAGAATCAGACAAACTAACAATACCATCAGAAAGAGACATTACAACAAGGGAAGTCGTAGGAAGTTCTGTCTTCTATAAAATATCCTCACCTCAAGTTTCTAAATCTTCAAAATCTTACAGTGGTGAGGCAGAAGACTCACCAAAAAGTGAAAGCAAACGATCTGAGCATGCCAGATCGCCATCACCCACCTCCTCTGACAGACGTACAGGCAAAAAGAAAAAGGGGACCATTGGAGAGCTTTGTAAACAAAGTATGTCATTTGACCTGGGTATCTCAACCAGCACACCTAAAGAAACGAGGGCAGAAAAAGGGAGTGCTGAATCTGGTTCTCAATCCCTTGAAGGGGCTGCTTGCAAATCTACCTTTGAGCCTCTGGAAGCAGCAGGCTATGAAGGAGAAGAAAGCTTATCCAGTCAACAATCTGATGAGAAAAGGAAACCACGCAGTCGATTTTTCGATTCTAATTGGTTTCAAAAGTCAAAGAAATTATTCAAAGTTTCAAAGTGAGTATGTTTTTTAAAAGATATCTCTTCCCCATATTTACTGATGTTTAAAAAGTGATAGTTTCCAAAATGACATATACATAACAGACCTTGTTGCAAGCAGAGAGATATTTTCAATAGGTACTACCTTTGTTTGTTTGTTAACATCTGGCCTCATGATGTCAAGGTGGTGTGTTTTTAAGGACAATCTTAGATGTCATGAATAGTTGGGTAATTAAATGGAGACGGTTATATACAAGATGTTCCAATTGTGTTCGCAGCCAAATCTCTTCTATATGCAAATTTCACCAGAAGAGAATGCATATTAATTGTTCGATCAACTGTTCCCATCCAGCCACTCTTTAATTGTTATCATTTACTAAGCTTATAAAGGGTTGTAAGAATGTCAAAGAAAGTTGGTGGAGACAAAGACAAGATGAAAAGATGACAACAGGAAAAATCATGCTTATGGTCACAGGAAAATCCCTCTCACTTTATTGCTGATGTCACAAATTTCCTTTAGACTGGTCTCAAAAACAGGGAAAAGTGAAGTGATATTTTCAATTTGATCAAGGAAAGATCTATTCTTTGACAAAAAGTGGTTTACACTTTCTGGTGGTGGTGGTTTGGGGGGTTCACTAGCCCCAAAATTTAGGATTTTACTTGTCACTCTCCTGGTAACCAACTAACTGCTCCTTTTTTAAAAATTCCAATCTTGTGTTTTCCTATCTCTTACACCTATAGTGAGAGTTCTCATAATTCACTTTCTCTCATCGGTCACACGGCTGGGCACTTGGATCATTGGTGGTGGGAGGTGGCCACTACATTACACTTAACTTAGTTTGACACAAGGTCAGAAGTATGGAGCATCCAATGAGAATCAAACTTACTAACAAGGATTTGGTAACCTAGCTCGCTAACCATTATACCAGGAGAGGCACCAAACTAATCTTTAATTGTTGACCAAAATGTTTTATTGAAACATAATTGTAAATTTTAAACTAGCTTTTCTTGTTCATCATAAGAGTACAGAAAATTGGATATGTAAGAAATGGCTCATTTAGAGTAAAAAAAAATAGACGAGTTATATGTCTTATTACTTTTGAGAGACATACAGTTGATTAGGGCACAATTCTATGTAATGATTAAATGCAGATATTCCTTTCATTTTGACGATGATATGAGATTGATTATCAATGATTAGTTTTAGTTATGAATATTGGTACATCAATAAGTCAAGCTTGATGAAAAAAAGCATGTATTTTACACAACAAATATCTATTTTTCAACATTATCTCCTTCCTTGTCAATGCACATAATTCATTAGTGAATATTAATCTTATAGATTGAATATTATTCAGATCAAAATACAGTTCATAATTATGAGTCAGGTTTATAGACTTAGTGATCAATGTTTGTAAAATGTATAATAAAATTTCTCTAAAACAGTAGAGTTACTTTCTGTTTGAAGTACTGAGATAAAGAATTATCTTTAGTGGTCTAAATTTCTGAGATGAAGTTTGATGATTTTTATCAGTAAGAGTTTTCAGACTATTGTCTTTGTCTTTGTCTTTATTGTTTTTTTCACAACATTTCAGCCGCTGTATCCTCCGACCTTCCTCAGGTGTCCCCTGTTTATCTGGGCATAGAAATGATTCAACCTGGGAAATCATTTTTAAAGGCGTTCAAGAACTACTTGAATGCCTTGTTTGATCAACAGTCAAACTTTAAAAATGATTTCCCAGGTTGAATCATTTCTATGCCCAGATAAACAGGGGACCCCTGAGGAAGGCTGGAGGATACAGTAGCTGAAACGTTGTTAAAAAAACAATAAAGACGAAGACAATAGTCCAAAAACTCTTACTGATAAAAATTATCCTTATTGTTCACGCATATGCTTGGACTAAGTAAGAGTAGAGGAACATTCAAAAGTTGTGCACAGAGGCAGGCATGGCAGATCATTGTGGGAGAGTAAATAAAATCAGTATAATAGCAAACAACATTAAAAAATAAGGTGATTGAAAGATTTTGCATACATATTAGGCTCTGATAGCCTCCTTAGTTGACCTAGCATAGAAATGAATACTATATAGGAGCCTCAGAATATAAGCATTTGTTAAAGTGTATCTAGTTACCTGGTAGCCATGAGTTCCATCCCAAGGTCAGTTGTGTGCTTGAAAAAGTCATATACTCTAGTTCAGTAAAAAAGACAATTGACATCTCAGGAACAGATTATCTAGGAAGAATTTAGATATAAATCATCCTCTAGGCATGGTGAGCAGAATGAAAAACAATCTATCCCCATGAATTGAATAATGCATTTGGTTTGAAATTCCCAGGTTTGTATTTACCCACCTCTCTACCATCAGCAGGAGGTCAATTTTTTTAAAGTGGAGTACAGTTGGTTTGAATTCAGCTTTTTTTTTAGACTGATTCTTTTACCAAGGCTAAAGAACCCATTCTGCCCTACTATTTACTCATAGCTGGAGGGTAGGGGGAGAAATGGATTCATGTCTTTCTCAAGGGAATTAGCACAAAGTGAAATGCAAACAGCCTTTTTCAGGTTTTGAACTCAAGTCACTGATTCCATTTCTTACAACTTCAACAGCCAAATCGTTGTGACTATAATAACTAAGATGAGGATGCTAATCAGAGCACATCACTTAAGGTACTTATTCTTATCTTTATTTCATTAGTATATATTTAGTTTGCGACGCTGCACTTGTTAAAAAGTTATAGAAATTTTATTGCTTCTCATTTAAGAAAGAAATGATGTATATGATATTGAAAAATGTTTTCATATTCAAAAAGTATAGTTCAGAAATATTACTTTACTTTAAAATAAATATCAGTATTTTATTCTATCACGCATTGCTGTATTAAAGTAAATATCTCCCTAATATGTTGTGACCATAATAATCAAGATCATAACATCAGTGTTTAATGATATTTCCTCATCTCAGAAATTCAGACACAAAAGATGTTTATTTCTTGAATCTGTTAAACGAAGAGACTGTTATACACCTCAACATCATTCATACATTTAGGATTTTTAATTAAGCTTTCTGGCTTTGAAAATTTCAGAAAAAGTTATTTTTATATTTGTACCACTTATTCCTGAAAACCAAAATCCTTGATATTTTTAATGGTTGTAAATAAATCTTTTTTCTTGTCATCCCTACCAAATATGGCACAATTTAATCAATCTAAAATACTGAATTAATTTTAAGGTCAATATTTCTCCGGAGGTATTTTTCCTCCATCATTGATAGATGCAATGATTTTACAGTAAATTATTACTTTTTTTCTGACACTAGTGAGACAACCATTGAAAGATACAATATTTCTTGGTTTATTTAAGATTATATTTTTGTTATGATCATTATCAAACCAATGAGCACAAACATTATTCGTAACTACAATTTTATTGATACTTTCATTAATGGATATTTATTGTAAAATTGAATCATCTATAATAATCTGTCAATAAAAATTAAAATCATATTTCAAACTGTATATTATTACTAATATTGAAGTATATTCTAATTAGTACTCAGGGTATTGCTGCTTTAAATTTTCTCATTTTCAACCATGACAAGTTCTTTTCTCATTCTCAATTTAGCACCAGCTACTAGTTTATAATTTAGACATGTCTACATCTAGCATTTTCTATGTTAATAATCTGTTAATTATTGATAAATAGATATTTAAGTTTTACTTGTAAACCATTTCATACTGTTGATGCTTTTATTTCACTGATTCCAGGATCCAATTTTGATGGGAATTTTAGATTCATCACAAAATTTTATCTTAGAAATATTTCAATCTTTTCTTTGTTCATTAAAATTTGTTTTTTTTAAATTCAAACAATTTTTATTGTACCAATAATAAAAAAACAAACACTACATTACATGATATTGGCAGTTTTTGTATATATTTGATTTTAGTCAACAAGCTCTTCACATACCAACTTTATTATCTTTTGAAACAAACTTGTGATTTTTTTATGCTTTGTCTTGTTGAAACCTTTTCAAACTTGTCATATTTTACAAGCAACTGACAACATTAGTAGCTTTCAATAGATGCCTTTTCATCTTTTCTTTTTTTCTTTTAGGAGTTCAGCTGTCTTGCTGCTTTTGTTTTTTGTCCTATTTGAGAAAATACAAAAAAAAGAGCTGCAACATTGTGTATGGTATCAACGACATACACATACTCACAGTTCCAACATGCCCACCATCTTTCTCTTAATATTTTTTTCTTTTATGAATCATTGTATGTTGAATTCCTTCTCAAAATTGCTTCCCAAACTCTAAGATTCTAGGGCTCAGATCATATTGTATTGTATTGTATTCATATAGCTCTCTGTTTCTCTTATGAAATCTCCTAAAGTAAAATTTGAGTATGGACATTTTCCACCTTAAAATAGGTAGATAATAGATATTTTTTAAAGTTTTAAATCTACATCAGTTATGTCTTGGTAAATACATCACACAGTATCTTATTTTCTAAGATGTGAAAGTAAATAAAATACAATATAAAATGTTGCATACCATACTATTACAACAAAAAATCTTTTCAGATCCACAATCCAGGTATATATTAAGTTACAATCAACAGCAGTAAGCTTGTCATTCTTATTTCTAATAGAGGTTTCTTAACCACATTTACCTTTGGAACATTCATTCACTGCTGAATATCATTATTGCTCTTTTGAGACATATATGATAATCACCATCTGGTAAAATGTTGTTTGTGCCATCAAATAACATTTCTTCCTTTCTATTTGGTTTCTTCATTTCATAATGACCAACAAGCAAACCAGATTTATAAAAAAGAGTAAAACTTCCATCACCTTTTAAAGAACATTTGGAAAGTGAGGAAGTAGTAGTTGTAAAAATTAATTTTTGAAAAACTTTTTCATACATTTCATTAAGATATATTAATCAGTATTGAAACAGCTTGGGCTCATTTGTTTTAGTTGACTCAGTTCTGATTATAATTTGTTTTCTCTTCATTTTAATGTTGGCCCTTTTTTCTTTTCTTCCTTAAGTTTTATGTGGATTGCATTTTTTTCTTATTATACATCAGTTTTCTAACTTTCTGCTGTTTATTCATTTAGGTGAGAAAAACCAAACAAAGAATCTGTCATTATAACTCAGGTAAATGACTTTTTACTCTTTTCAGAGATTTAAAAAATGATTTGGTTTATATATTGCCTCTTTGTATCAAGTGGAAAAAAAAGAGGGGTAGTATTAACCTAAAATTTAAAAAAAAATGAGTTTATCAGCTTTTTTAAAGTTGGGCTATCATGGAGATGAAATGGTTTTTCTCTTAACACAGCATATAGTTGTGGCAAAGAGGGTCTAAGTATATAACCATCTGGTTCTCATAATGATTACCTAGAGAGTAGGTAAGCACTATGAAACAAGCACTCTTCTACAGTGGTGGGGAGGCAGAAAGACAAAGGATGTTAGATAGATTCCTCTTAAAAAAAAAAACAAAAAAAAAAAAACAGTCTGAGCTGAATCTTTGAATATAGTTTAAAACCTTTCCAGACATGACTAACATTTCCTGAAAGTTTGATTGAAATTGAGCCAAAATGGTAGAGCTTTGGTAATATGGCTAGATGAATATTTGGTGAATTATAAGATGTTCTTAAACAAATAGCTAGTGAGTAATGATTTAGATTTTAGTAAATTTTGAATTAGATAATATCAAATAATAGAAGAAAATGAGTTGTTAATGTCCATTATTAAATAGAACTGTTTTAATAAGAAACAATAAAAGTGAAGTTAAAATATATGTGACGATTCTTCTCAATGTTACTGAGATCAAACCAAGTTTATTTCTGAAGGCATCTGTTTGTATAAAAGGGGAAAATTTTGTAATTGTTGAACAGGACAGCTGGTTTGTAACAATTTAGATGTTAATGGATCATCACGGTAACATTTATTTATTTGATGATAAATCAAAACTTTTTCCTGAATTAAAATATGAATAATCTTTTTTTTTTTAAGTTTGGCATGAACAATTAACTGCTGTGATAAATATAGACAATGATCATAATTGATATGCTTCACAGTTATTTACCTAAACATCTGTAATGACCCACATTTTTCTTTATGAATTAGCATCTATGAAATTAAATGTCATTCTTTTAACATACTAGAAAAGTCAGTGACAAGTGATTAAAAATTGAATCTTTACACAAAATGCCAAGCTTTGCAAACCATATTAGCCCAGTTTTTAATTTTAAAAGCAAGGGATAAACTATTGAAAATTATCAATGAAAAATATTCACTTTAACATCAAATATTTTTTCTTTTCCGAAATAAAATTTAACCCCTGCTTTTTTTTATTTTATTTCCTTTTAAAATCAGGTGTCTACCATATTGGAAGATTACAACTAATGCGTGGTGAAAATCCAGCCAACAGTTATGTGATGCCATCAGCAAAAGTCTGGAAAGGGGTCAGTGCCTTGGTGAAACAAAAACCCCAAATCTTGAAAAGGTCCACTGCTTGATTCCAAGGATATTCCTGTGAGTTTCTGGCACTGACAGCAGAAGGTCCAAGAGTGCACCATACCTGCAATACTGGTGCAACTAGGCTTGCTACTGTCTTGGTGGCCTCTGAAGGCTGCCCTTCCTGGCCGGGGCCACTTGGTGATAAAAAGAATCAGGAGATGTGTGGCTAACAAATTCTCATCAATTCTGAGCTTCCTCTAGGGGGGAAAAAAAATAGCTCAAACATTTTATACAATGGACAGGAAGGATGAGACAGTATGCAAATCGGGCCAGGGGAAGTTGGGTATGGGAGAGTTGAAGAACACAGGAGAATTTATCTTAAGTAAATTATTGAAGTTTTATAGGCTTTTTATCTATGGCGCTATATCATTGTTTAAAAATTTTCATGAGAGAAAAGAAAAACTAATAGGTTTTAGGTTGTTAAATAGGTGATTTCAAGAGAAAAAAAAAATTTACTTCTAAAAATAAATAAATAATAAATAGAAAAATTTTTTAAAAATAAATAAATAAAGTAAGAAGAAAACAGTTAAAAGGGTCAAAATTGCTTAGTTAGACAAGTCTTGAGAGTAAAGTCTTTAAGACTTGGGAGAGAGAGTTTCCTTCAGTTGGGGTAGAACTTAATGGTAGCCTCAGTTGCTATTGAATGACATTAAAGATTTAAATCTAATGATCAAAAGCTTTTGCCATCTGAAAATGTAGTGATGCTAAAAACATACTAATCGATATGAAACAGCCTCTTGCTCTTCATTCTCACTTGATGCCATTTCAGAATAGCAGGATGAGCTACCTTTTCTAGTTGGTAATTCTGCTTTTAGAACCATATTTCCATATACACACAGGTACCCTTGCTAGGGCTTAAATCATTTAACATAATTATTTCTTCACTGTTCTAGGCTGGACTGATTTCATTCCCATCTAGTTAAATAGCCTGCACCAGTTTTAATGAGGAGCAGTAGGGTTTGCATTAAAGCATTCAAATAATTCAATAGCAACTGATGGCAAGCAACACTCTTGTTTGCAGGAGTGAGAGTGTTGTTCCTGAAACAAGCAGCAGACCGGGATTCACCAAGAGCCAGATATTCTTCAGAGCTGGCAGAGGCAGCTTAGAATTTGTCAAGACTGTTTACGTTCCATTTCAGATTTAATTTAAGGCAGCATCAAAGGTATTCAATGAAAGCATCTCAAAATTCCCTCATCTAGACACTAAAAATGGTTAGAGAATATAGCATTTGGACAAATTATAAGTTCACTTTTAACACTCAATTCCCCCCCCCCATTATAATTGTGGCAGAACAATTTCTGGCACACCCAGGCGCCGGGTGGGTCATTCTTAGTAGATCACTAAGAGATAAAACATAATCTCATTCCTTTCTCCCTTAATATTTACTGAGATGGGACCAGTTCTTCAAATGAACATCGTAAATATTTTCTTTTCAGTTGCTGTATCTTTTGTGGTAGTCAATGGCAGCGATTGGCAGGTGATATCAAACGACATGATTTCTGGCCAAGAGGGAAAATTTGCTTTGTTGCTTCTGGCCTCTTCAAACCACTCTTGGTTCAGTCTGCCACAGTCTTTCTTTTGGACTGTCGTCTTTCACTTACAGACACAGAGTGGGAAGGCCAGACCCACCAAAATGGAATTCTGAACCAAAAAGTTTGAGCAGGCTCGAGGTAATATATCAGATTCTCTTTCTTTTTTTTCTCCTTTAATCCCAGTCTTAAAGTATGAGCAAATTCCCATCTACACAAACCTCTTTAAAAAGATCATTTCAATCTCAAAGTTAGTGACTTTTTGTCATATATATATATATATATATATATATATATATAAATAAATAAAAATGGAGCAAAAGCTTGGATTGTAGTAGGTTCAAAGTTTGGACATGATAGAGTGAACATACTATACTTGTCAATTGCTTTGAATAATCAGAATGCCTGCCTAATTCACTGGTTGATATTTAAGGCAGTAAGATGGATTTTTTCCTAAAGCTACAATGTTAAGAGATGGGATTGGGATGCCCACTCATTCAGCTGGGGTTTGTCTTATTAACTACTTGCTTTTAATCCCTATTCTACCACAATCGATGTTTCAAGTTTCCTCGTTTCATTTCATGTTCCCTTACAAAATGGCTGTGGTGTTGGACTTTCATTCCAGATCTGGTTCCATTTCACTTGTACATGTCTGTACAGTTTGTTTTTTTCCTTACTAAATTTGGGGTAAGATAGCTCTATATGTGAAATAAGTTTTGAATATACAAAAATAGGGTGGAAAGCTGGGTACTTATTTATTTTGTACATAAGGGGGTGAGCTTCATCCCTATAGTGTACATTTGGACTTATTAATTGGGACCCCTTTCTGTGATAAGGGAGACAATCTTCCGACAACTAAAATGTACATTATTGACTCAAACTGATTTTGGGACCATTCAAGGGGAAAAAAAAAAGGTGACCACTGGGCAGACAAGGCAAATTTTTCAAGTTTATGTGAGGGTAGTGGGCAGGTAGATAACCAGGCATGCAGCAGCAAGGTACCAATAATTTGACTAGCTTCTAAAATATTTTTTAGAAATTGTTAGATATTAGAATATTTGGGAAAAAATATGAAGATGTATTTTCCCCACTGTCAATGAGGTCAACTGTCACAAATGCAATCTTAAATTATTTTCTCCAAAATTTGAAACATAGTTGACCAGTTTTAAATATTGGTAAAGGAGAGGGAGACCTACACTAATTGATCAGTTCTTTATTAGAACCATTATTAATTCTTAGCTAGTATAACAAAAACTATATTACTACTCCTTTATAGAAATTTCCTTCAGTCAATAATTTCTGCTGAATTGTGGTCTCTTTTCCCAAATGGTCCCGTCTTATTCCCTGGGGTAGAGGGAAAGTAGTTACCTGAAACTAGCAGGTAATGTCTTTTGGCATTAGGCAGATGTACAAGTCATAGTGTCTGCAAAGTTTAAGAACACAACTGAAAGTAGGAAGGTTAAATGAATAATTATAAATTATGTGAAAATTATATATTTCTGTTCTTAAATTACATTTCAAAAACTACATTTTTTTTAAAAAGTAGGACTTGAAATTTTTTTTTTTTGAAGTAGGATAAGAGGCCATTTTGGTTTAATGTTAAATGAATCATACCAGTTTTATCTTATTCAACTGTGCCCTTGTTAAGAAAGGATTAAGCATTTTAAAATAAATCAAGTAGAAAATATTTCAAACAAACCAATTCCAAATTGGTCTGTTAATAGCATTTACTATAACTTACAACTTTTTATTTGGAAAAGTCAACTACATTTGCTTTGTGACACCAAGTACAGTCTGCGTGCCTTCCCTCCAACTGGCAACATCACAAAATGCCCCAATATCTCTACCAAGGAAAGAACTTTGGCATCCGTGCTGAAAAGTCTTTATGTTCATCAGCTTTGCTTTTGCCTTCATGTCTGGAGGCAAATTAGTAAATGGTTGTGCTGCAATGTGAAGCGTTGAACAAAGAGCCACTGTCTACTGCCTGATGTGTCCAACCAACATACAAATACTGGAAGATTTTTACACCAATCAAATGTGCATTAAATGTAAATATTTGCACACATGTTCTTTTCTTTTCTATTTTACTGCATGCACTTTTTTCTTTTCAGCTGTTTAGTTATTGCATATTTTACCATTTACTTTTCTTTGTATTAAAGCCAATTGCACCAGATCAAACCAGTAAACATTTTTTAACTCTAAATGAGCCTGCAGAATAGCAAACCTGAAATTTATCCTCTTTGATATGTTACAACAGTAATTATCATAATGAAAGCTACCACTAAATTTGTTTGCATCCTCCTCACAAAAAAAACCACTTCCTATTTTTCTTAAAAGTCTAAAGTACAGCAAATGGCGCATCAGCAAAATATTTAAGATGAGAAAGACAAAAAGTTTCATAGTAAATGGTAGCTGAAAAAAAAAAAAAAAAACAAAAAAAAAAAAAAAAACAAAACAAATACATCATTTAATAAAAATGCAAGATTTTTGGACAAAGAAAACCAATGTTTATTCTTTAAGATCTGAAACCATGATATCCCATTCAGGCAGTCTTGTACACAAGAAAATAAAATCTCAAGGAAACAGAAGAAAATTTACAATGACTAAATCAAAACATTTAAAAAATAAAGACATTTTAAAATGAATATTAAGAAAATGTTGGATGAGACAGATTTTCTCAACATGAGAAATTTTTTTCTTTGCAATTTGACAAGAGACAACCTGCAACAAAATGAAGATGGGATGGAAGGACCCTGGCAATCATCAGGGTGGGATGGAGAGTGGGCAAAAGTGATGCTTTGCTCCTAACCTGCCCTTTTCAATGTCAACACAAATGTGGAGGAAAAAAAAAAAGAAAAGCTAGATTTAAAAAAATAAAAAATCAGCAGTAACTAAGAAAAAAAATTTCAGGGAGCAGAAAGAATTAGGATTTAAAAAAAAAAAAAAATAAAAGAGAAAGAAAGAAAGTAGTAGGCACATTTCTAAAATACAGCCTGGCCAAGTGATTGGATATCCTATTCAACAACAAATATGTTACATTAAATTAGTTTTTCTGTAATTTTTGTTGATATCTGTAGACTTGTTCAGAAAAGTAATGCCAAAAAAATACTGTAAAATAACAAATCTAATGATTCACCAATCTTAAAGAGACATTAACTTAATATGAAATTTAATGCAGTGCAAAATCTTTATTTTATTTTTTATTTTATTTTTTTTTATAAAAAAGGCCAACTTTAATCAGATAACCCAATTAATCAATTGTATCGGAGAAGTACCTTAAGGCACAAATTAAGCAAAGTTAACTTTCTGACCCATCTAATTTTTCTCTAGAAACAAAATTAGTTATTAGTGTGTCAACATGATCCCATGCCCTTTGCTTTTTTAATTAAAAGCAGAATTTCTCAGATACAAAAGAATAATTAGGATTCAGTTGGTTGTAGATTGACAACAAAATGAATGGTGCCTTTTATTCCGGGATTGAGGATTTTGTTAAGGCAAGCATTCTGAATTACATCACTTCATGTGTAAATTGTACAAACAATCCAAATGGTCTTTGGCCGTCGTAACAAATTTAGCTCAGTCATGCAGGGAAACAACAGTTTATAATTACTGAGAAAGAGACCAAGACCTTTGAGATAATCAGGTTGTCCCCCAATATCATCCAGAGGAATAGAAAGTGCTTCCTTAAAACATAAAAAGCTACTTTGAATAAACATTGACAAAGTGTTCAACCATGTGTTTAAGTGGCCTGCAGAATAAAACTCCAGTGCGATAACTAAAGACATTTAAATCTTGTTAAATTGGTGTCACTATGAACTCGAGTTTTGAGAAACTATTTTTTCCAAAGCCAAATATGTTTCTAGAAATTTTATGAATCAGCTGAAATAAAACCACAAGAGAAAAAATCTTTTGGCTTCATTCACATATCAGCAACATTTTCAGTTTTAAGAACTTATTTTGAATTTCGATGTTTAGTAAGTCCAACTAAAAAAACCCTAAATCAACTTAGTCTTTAACATGATTATTCTGGCTTCTAATAATACAAATAGTCACAAAATGTTAAAATTCTACTTTTCATTTGGATAAATACAAGCGAGTTAAAGTTTTGGTGTTGACAGAGTGAGAAGACCGGAAAGGAGCAGGAGAGTCATCCATATCACAGCACCAAATTGAGATGCAAGGTTGTTGGGGGAAGGGAGAGGGTCAGCAGCAAAATTTATCCCAGTTTGGGAATAACAAAAATATCTACTAAAGTAGAGGTGGGAGTAAGCAAGTCTCTCCAACTTAGATACGTATCCATCCTCATAAGTTTCTTTTTGCTCACTAAAAAGTTTTTATCCTATGTTCAGAGGAACAAAAGGATGATCCCCTGCTTCATTTTTTTTTAAACTGGTTAATTCTTTTCAGTGAGAGAACCAAACAGTTAATTTATTCATTAAAATGTTAAAGAAATACATAAAATGTGGAAAGATGGTGACTAACAGATGATGTAGGGAGATCAAGAATGAAACTCAATGCACATTTAATTTTACATACATTTTTAACATAAATTTATGAGGAGGGGGGGGGGAGAAAAAAAAAAAAAAAAGCATTGCTAAAAAGAAAAGGTTTCAATGGACGGTGACCAAAAAACAAGGAAGAATGGACAACTTTTGATGAAACAATGAAGAAACTGCCAAAAAAAAAAAAAAAAAAAAAAAAAAAAAAAAAAAGAGGGGAGGAGAAGTTTTTTTTGTGCCTCATATCGTAAATATGCCTTATTCAATAACCTCCTTCAACTTGTAGAAAATTTTTAAAAATGCCTAAAAGATAAAAGTCTTAAATATGATTTAGACCACCACTGTTAAAATTGAGACATTTTAATTCCTGAAAGAGGAAGTTTTTTTAACCATATTGCAAAAAACTGTTTACTTAACACTGGTACTCTTATTTCCAAAATTGTTTTATTAACAATTGTGACTCTTCAATATTTCTTTTCTGTGATCTATAACAAAAAAAAATTTCCAAGTTTACAAATCAGAATATGAGGGCCCCCTTACAGAAAAGATAGTGGATGAAGGAGTGTGATAAAAGAACAAAAATTTACAGTCCAAGTAAAAAGGAGAAGTATGGTTTAAATGATGGGACATATCCTGATATAGGAGGGAGAAAAAGAATTAGCACAAGGCGGCTTGATCTTGCTCCAATTGGCACACACCTGAGGCAGAAACAAATAGGTAAAATAGATAAAAAGGTAGAGAGATTTGCCCAAATCTAACATTCATGAAAAGGGCCGATTTGTAAATTTTAAAGGGTGAGCAAAGATTCAAGCAAGCTGAGAAAATCTCATTACATTAAAAAAAAAAAAAAAAAAAGTTCTATTTTGAGGCAAAGAAAAAATTTTCCAATTAGGTGAATTTGTGAGTTCATGATTTTTAAGTGGAAGGAGGAATAGCCAAGTTATTGTTACTTGCAATATTCAGAAATAAAATAAGTTTCTTTTGCTATTGAGATGAAAAAAAAAAAAAAAAAAAAAAGGAAGTGGAGGATGGAGTTTATTTAAACTTCCAGATGGAATTATTTCTTTAAGAAATTCTTTATCTCTTGCATTTGATATACTTATATAAAACTATCCAATTGAATAGGCACAAATTTTATTTTAGCCTTTCCACAAATTAAACGTGCAGAAAGTAAAAGGGAGGAGTGATTTTTCCCTGCTTGCTGAGAAATGGAAGATTTTTAAAACCTATTAGAGATTTGATTACTATGCATGAAAACATTTTGTACAAAGAAATGAAAAGGGGTATGATATTTCTTTTTAATCTAAAGCCCTCATTACTTTTCATAAACATTGTCAGTTTTTGATATCAAAGTAAAATCACGCAAATCAAAATTAAGAGAAAATAATGTCATTAATTTTGTAAGTCCCCTCCCATGAAGTTTAAAAAAATTTTTTTTAATAAAAAGAACTTGTATATGAACATCCTAATCTGATTTTCATTTAAAATCTTGGTTAGGTGATTAACTTTGCAGCAATATTATCGAAAAACTTGAGAATGATATAAGACATGAAAAGGCCATTTTTCAATGTGATAGCATTTAAATACTGACATGAAAAATTAATTGCCAGCCGTTTTATGTGAACTTGGAATAAGACAAAATGAAATGAGTCCAAAAATATCCTTTCCTCCTCTCTTCAAGTAACAAAGCCAAGACAGCACCAGGCTAGACTGGATGATAAATGTAACATCACTTTCAATCAAGTGATTCCTTCTTGCTGCAATGTAAAGGACTATAAGCAAATGTCTGTCTCCACCAAAAGGTGACCTCCAGGTACTTTTTTTCTTCTAAGTAAGGGCAGCTTGAGACAAGGTTAACAACAAGTGTGTCTTCTGGAGAAAATGTTTTCTAATCTTTGTCTTACATGTCCTTTCATGTAGAGACAAAAATTCCAGATACAATAAAATTGAGGAATTCATGATTAAATGAACAGCCACAACACATCAAGATTTGAACTATCTACCAAAAGAGGAGCAAAAAGACTAAAAAAATAATTGTTAAATCAATTTACTGCTAGCTGAGAAAAAATTTTGTAGGCTTTTAGGTTATTTTTATTTATTTTTGATTTAAATTGTTAAAATGAATGAGAACCAATGTGTCAACAGTAAGAGCCACATTTCTTCAGACTGACACACTCATCTTCAGGACATGTAGATGTAACATTTTGGTAATAATCTTTGGACAGAAGTTGTATTCTCAGCAAATGAGGATACAGTTTCCATTCAACATTAAAAATTAACTAATAATAAAAAAAAAAATAAAAAAAAAAAAAAAAAAACACATTTGATAACAGAGAGGACAAATCTGAAGAAATTGTTTCCTCATCTCAAAAATACAGATGCTTACGTCTCAACAGCAGATTTGTGTGTTTTGTTTTTCTTTTAATTTTTATCATGAGGAAGGAAAAATAGTGGAAAGCATTGCAGTCCCTATGTAATAGGCTGTTTTGTATCCACACATGCTGATAAGGGATATTTGAATGAGCGAGGCTGGCATTTCTGCTGTTCTGACAAAAGACAGGTTGGCCAGATCTGACCCGTCTGCTAGGATGGTAGTCCTTCTCCTTCCTCATCTTCACAGCATTTACACAATTTACATTTGCAGCACAAAATACATGGGGCAGCCATCAACAAGAAAGGTGAAGCAATCAGCAAAAGGACACCAAATCCTGCAAAGATCCCCACCACCTGGAAACAAAAGAAAATTAAAAAGGCAAAATGACAAATTCTAAAGTAACTATGGGTAAAATAATAAATGTACTAACCTTAAGTGCTTAAGTAACAATTTCAAAGCTCAATTTAATGCAAAGTCTGTTTTATATAATTTTAAAATTCATTTACAAATTGCCAAATTTTGTGAGGTAGTAAACTTACCTGAAATACAATTTGAGAATAAAGTTTCAACATTACATATTTTTAAAGATTCTAATATTTTAAATCTAAAACTGCATTTTGTAGAGGAAAAAATATTTATATTCTTTTAAAAAGATTCTAAAATTGTTTTTTCTGAAAATGCAATCTTGGCATTTTTAAAGATTTAAAGCAAAATTTTTGAATAGCTTCAAATCAATTTTTTTAAATTTATTTTGGAGATATCAAATTATTCACTTAACATTTTTACTGAAATATCAAAATTATTTTGACAATCAGAAAATACCTTCAAAAGAAGAGATCTTATAAAAATCAGGAGCAAGACTATATCCCCAAAAGGACTAAATTATTTCCAAATCCAAAAATTGTTAACCTAACATTCAACTGCCTTTCTTAAATTTTTAAGTCTTGTGTTAGAATAATGCAATGCTTTTAAACAATTTCTTTTGACAGATGAAAACTCAAATATTAAATGATTAACAAATCAAACTCTTTTACTATTTTATTATTAAATTCCTTCATTTAATAAAGCCATTTTAAAATATAAGCCAAGATTTATTCTGCCTTTGTCATCAAAAGCAAGTAAAAGACATTGGAGATCAAATAAGGTGGACAGATTAATGGTTAAACTTTTTATAAGATAAAAACTTACCTGTGTTCTGTGCCAAATCACAGATGCTCTGGAATGTCCGAGTTTATTCTTGCATGGGCCTTTATCATAGTGACGAAGAAGGAAATCATCCTAAAAAGGAAACATTACTAAATACTTATCTTCAGAGAGAGGTTATAAACATTGGATTATCAAATCCAAAGTTAATATTTTAAGTTTATCTTTGGAGGTAGAGAGAAAAAAAAAAATTATTTTCAAGTAGAATCTTCCTTCAAAGGATCTCTCAAATATTTATATATTAAGAATATTTCTCAAGTTTAACATTAATTTTAAGATCATTTGTAGCAATACCACAAAGAAATAGCATGTGAGGAAAATATTTGAAAAATTTTAAACTATTGTTTATAAAGAGAAAGAAATTTATATAAGATCATAGAAATATCTAAAATTATTTCACATTTATCACTAAGATATTACAGCAATTTAAAAAAAAAAAAAAAAAAAAAAAAAAAAAAAAAAGTTTGCAATGTAAGTAAAGTTTTTTAATAAAATATTTTCAACTTTGACCAGACAGTGTAGAGAGAATTATTTGTACAAATTTTATAAATACTATTAAGTTTGTTCTATAATTACATTTAATGTATGCAAATCTAGAAACTATTATGAGACAACTAATGTTAAATAAGTTTACATAGAATTGAATACAAAAACTACTGCAATATTTTTTTCTGATCAAACTTAATTAATAAAAAATCACTAAAGAAACTTAATTAATAAGAAACTTAATTAATAAAAAACTTAAAAATCATTAAAGAAACTTAATAAAAATCACTAAAGAAAAAAAAAATTTTTTTTTAAGTTTTTTTCTCCCCAAACTGTTTCACCCTACAGTTCAGAGTTTAAATTATGTTCAGTGTTAAGCTGATTTTATTAAAACTTGATAGGTTGATAATTGTAAATACAAAGTTGAATTTTATTCTGTACTTAAATAAGATACAGGGAATCCCTTTCCAACATTTTAAAATCAATTTTATCAAGAAAAAATTTAAGGAAATTTTTCAGTTAATATTAAAATATTAGACAGTAAATTCTTTCAAATATAAAAATGTTGAAAGCAATTATTAGATTAATGACAGTGTGGTGATTGGTAAAGAATTATTTTTACCAGTTATATCCAGAGTCACCTTTGCATATTTATTAACTACCATTGTTGATCCTTAAATAAAAAGTAAAACATTGAACAAGAAAAAAAGCCAAGAAAAGGAGGCATTTACTTACATCAAGAGAAGTGAGGCAGTACCAGCAGAAAACATGTTTACATCTTTTGCACATCATTTGAGCACAGCCATCATTACGTTCAATTGGAACATGGCACACAGGACAGCGTTTGATTTGTGCATCTTCAGTATTACTATAGGGAATACTGCATCAATAAAAGAGAAAGAGAAAAAAATTAAGTGCAGATCAATGTGATTTAAGTCATATTACATTAACCAACTTATACACTCATTAACTGATCATGGATCTATAAAATAGCATGAAAATGATAATATAGATATAATGTAATACAGAGATTCAACCCTGAATTTTATCTTGACAATTTAGCTCCTTTTGTTAGAGAGAAAGATAGAAAAGGAAGATGACAAAGGAAGAGTGGGTAAAGCAAAGAATGAAAAATGACCTAAGGTAGTGATGGGCAAACCCACAAGCTAAAAATAGCTTCTAAAAGGTGGGGGAAAGGTCAGATAAGGAGTGGAAGTAACACTAAAAACAAAAAGGAGAAAAGGAAAGAATTTAGTTCCCAAGTAGAAATGTGGAACATTGAAAAGTTGGTAATTTTCTTCAGGCTGGGCAGAAATAAGCCAGCCAGCCCTAGACATGGAGTAAAAACCAGAGCTGATAAGTTACAAGGCTTAAGAATGGAAAAGAGGCAATATTCCCAATGAAAGTCAAACCCATTCGTTAACAGCCTACTATGAAGTGGAAATGAAAATGACTGGCATAGAGAACTTCATTAGGAAACTGACACCTGATAAGTTGACCAAATTACGAAATGAGGAAATGATAAAAGTAGGAAGAAAGAGTTCAAAGTAAGAGGTTTTAGGAGAAGCTCGGAGCTAAATAGGCTAATAATAGAGCACATGGTAGACAATGATATTTTGGGAGAAGAAACTCTGCAGAATCTACTGGGTGAGATGGTGAACACGTCCCCTGGCCAAATAGAAATTAAAAAAAGCAAAGATAGCGGCCCAGGTTGAAATTGAGAAAGCCAAAATAGAATGGAAAATGAATATAGCACACCAGAACCTAGAAAGGAAGAAACAAAAATTCGATATTACCAAGCAGGTCAGACTAGTCCCAAAATTTGTAGAAGGGGAGATAGATGAATATTTCGCCCAGCTATAAATTTAGAGTGGCTGAAATGATATCTGTTGCTGCAGATGGTATTGTGTGGTAAGGTACAGAAGGTATTCATTGCATTATCAACAGAAGACTGCACTGATTATGACACAGATAAAGTAGTCATTTTAAGGGGCTATGAACTAGTGCCTGAGGCCTATAGAAAGATTTAGGGACTATAAGCAAAAAGAAGAGCAGACCTATCAGGAATTTGCAAATTTCAAAGAGGGATATTTGGAGAGATGGTGCAATTCGATGAATATAGACGGTGACTATGAGAAATTCAAGCAAATTGTGCACATGGAAGAATTTCTAAGTATACAAGATGAGATGAGGGTATATTTGAGTTAGAGGAGGGTGGATACTGTGCAAGAGTTAGCCATCCTAGCCAATGAGTATACATTGACTCATAAGGGAAAGGGGAAACCCCAGCTACATGCCGAAACTGGTTTGAACCAGGAGGGTACCCAGAGAAACAATAGTGGCAGCATGTGCGGTAGAAATGCACCGGTGTTAAGCAAGCAGCTGTTATTTGGACAGGAAAATAAACCACCAATTAGATGTTTTAATTGTAGGAAAGTGGGGCACATCACAGTGACCTGCCAGGAGCCTTGTGTTGAAGGGAATAATCAGCCAGCAGCAAGAAGCCACAGGGTGTGATTTCGGTAGGTAAGTGGAATGAAACCTATCAATCTTTTGTAGATGAAAGGTAGTTTTCCAACCCAGATAGCAGTCAGCAGAGAGCAATCACCATTTGTGGGACACAAGTGCATCCCAGTCCTTAATAAGGCAAGATAAGCTACCGGAAGGGAAAAATGAGGCTCAGAAATTGTCAGGGTTAGGGAACAAGATAAGCTTGCTATACAAGGGGTGGCCATGCTACTGGGTAATGATGTAGCAGGAACCTCGATAAACACCAAGTGAACAAGCAGATCAAAACCTTTACAGAAAATAGGAAGGGAGGAAATAAGGTCTGAGAAGGTAGATAGATGGTTGGTGGTTTGGTTTTATGGCATATCAACCTTTTGAGGTTATTTAATGCCAAGTCTATTTTTATACAAATCAGTTCTATTTCAAACAATTCAGTTTAGCATAAGTACACATTTTAGTTCTATTTGACCCATAGATAGGACCCTATCAGGTATGTTTCCAACCCAGATAGCAGTCAGCAGAGAGCAATCATCATTTTGCGAGACGAGTGCATCCCAGTCCTTAATAAGGCAAGATAAGAAACCAGAAAGGAAAATGAGGCTCAAAAATTGTCAAGGTTGGGGAACACACCAGGCCAGAGTGGACCTGGGAGTGATGGGAATGAAGGAGTACTCTGTATTCCCCAAAGCTCCAGCATTATTGGATCCTCACCATCAGATTGTTTAGTGTCATATACAGGACACACATTGTGGAGAGGGTCTTACCTCTCTTGCAGAGAAGCAGTCAGTGTATTCTACAGCCCCAACCGATTGGACAACGAGAAGGTAGAATCAGCTGTTGCAATACTTCCCATGGCAGGAAGCCAGAAGGGGATGAACAGTAGGGTGAAAACAAAGAATGAAGAGACCTGAATAGGAAGGGGAAAATGGATGATAGAAGAGAGAGAAGGATAAGGCCCACGGCATCAAACCCTTCCAAAAGTCACACTCCATACCACAAATTAATAAGAGAGCAGCAGTCAGAGGAAGGACTTGCCTCACCATGGAGTTATAACAAATGAGCCAGAGAGGTCCCCTCCATTCTGAGATGTTCTCACAAGAATGGAGTATGGATGAGGTGGTAGAACTCTCATAGGAAACACTTTAAGGAAATGAATGATGCTCACGGGGCAGATTAGTCAAAGTTCTCAATAGGGTAGATTTGAGGGAGGGATAGGGATCTCCTTGTTAGATTAAGCTAAGAAATATCTGGGAACTTAGATGAGAAATGTGCCTCATTTGCCAACACAGGAGAGAGTGACAGCATCAAAGGCAAAATAGAAAATATAAGGACCAATTGAAGGACTTAACCTAAAAAAAAATTTTTTTTTTAAATTTAGGGCTCAGAAAATAGTTCAGCAGACGCATTATTGTTATGTTTAAGGGTGGGGGGAACAATTTGTGCCAAGAATGGTGACATTACAGAGAAAAAAAATGTTTTGTCTTACTAAAATAATGAAGAAAAAGGAGAAAACTTTTCTTGGTAAGAATGTTGATGTGTAAGAGAGATGACAAAGGAAGAATGGACGAAGCAAAGAACAAAAAATGACCCTGGGTAATAACAGGTGAACCCACAAACTAAAAATAGTGTATCAAAGAAAAGATCAGATAGGGAGCAGAAGTAACACTCAAACCAAAAAGGGGAAGAGGAAAGAATTCAGTTCCCGAGTGGACTGATGAAAAGTCAGCAGACAATTTTCTTCAGGCTGGGTAGAAATAAGCCAGCCAGGCCTCAACATGGAGTAAAAGCCACAGCTGATAAGTTACAAGGCTTAAGAATGGAAAAGAGGCAATATTTCTGATGAAAAGGAATGGAGAAGGACCCCAAATATGAAGATTTTCTGATTGAGAAAAAAAAAAAAGCCCAGATAAAGTCCAAATAAGGCTCGCACATTAACTTTCTTTCTCTCATGAACTGGGGTATTCGACTGAGAATTTACAAGCACTATTCAACACAAAGATTCTAATTGACAGGACATTCTCTTGACTCTTAACCTTCCTATTATCACTCACAATGATTAGGCCAATCAGCCTGCATTGTGCATAATAGAAAAAATTTAAACAAAAAATTTCTTAAAAAAAAAAAAAAAAAAAAAAAAAAAAAAAAAAAAAAAAACAGAAAAATGGTTGCTAATTTACCAATCATATCAGTAACACTAAATACATAGACAAAAGCCATACGGCCAATCATCTGAGATCATGACTTTAAAATATTTTTTACTAGATACCCCTCACCAATTTAATTTCTGTATACATTCCTTCCATGAGAAAATAAGAAAGATGAAAGATGGTAGATAATGGATTATCAGCCTGGTGAATAAGTCAAGCTGAGCTTTTTTCTTTTTGTTTGTCAAAAATAGTGTTGGGAGATTGAATTGCCATTGGCAGTGTTGCTAAAATGAACTGATCAAATTGATATATTAGCAACCATTTTTCTGAAGAAATTAAATCCTCATTCCCTTCTTATAGATTATACTCCTAATGAACGTTCAGGAATGGATTACTTAACATCAAGAGCACAATGAAGTAGCTCATCTAAACAAATCCTGACATGTTAATGATTAAAAATTACCCAACTGAGCAGTACCATCTCACCTCCCATCTCATGTATACAAGTTTTCAATGTCTCAAGTTTTCAAAATATAGGAGTTAAAAAAAATCTTCGCAAGAATGAACAGGCAACAAATTTACACTATGATAATTTCAGGTAAAGAATATAATGTGAAGAACAAAAAATGTTTTTCATTATTTTAGATAAGCTTGTTAAAATTTCTTTTTTAATAATTAAGGAAAAAATAATTTGAAAGCTGCCAGGATCACACAACTTAACTGATTTCTGTTGTGAGTTTGAGTTTTGTTTAATGGCATATCAACCTCTGTGGGTCATTTAATGCCTGAAGAGTTGTCTTTTGTGCATGTTTTAGGCTTTAGGGTATGAGTTTTATGTTTTATTATATTTGACTAGATTTTAATGAAGAGATTGATTTCTTTTAGAAAGCTTAAGATTTCCTCTGGTTTGGAGTTTTTGAAGAGGTTCTTTAAATTATTTGTTTGGTAATGTTTTGGGCGAATTTGTCTGAACCTGTCACAGTTTATGAGAATGTGTTTGACTGTTGCCCATACTTTTGGCAATTATGGCATCTCAAAGGATTTGGGATATAGGTTTCTACTTTTGTAATTAGATAGCCAATTTTTATTTCTGTAGGTAGTTTTGGAGTGTTAAAGTTTAGAATATAAGTATTTGTTGGGATTATTTGATTGTTCCTTTTTATACATAATTGTTTGGCATCAGTGATGCCTTGTTTGCGGAGGTTATTTTTTTATTTCATCTAAAGTGCACAGGGAGAGGTCTGAGCTTCTCACTACACCCTTTGACGAATTTAGGGTAATGTGGGGGTAAACTTTAATTTTTAAGTTGTAAAAGTATTTTCGTTTTAGTAGTAGATCTGAAAAAGTTTTTTCCACTTCTATCAGCAGGGTATGTATTGTTGATTATTATTTTTTTTTTTATTTTTTTTTTTTTTTTTTACAGATTTTGCTTTAATAAAACTTAAGGGTTTTTTCAATAATGAAGGGAGACAACTTTGTGATTGGAGTGTCCTCCATTGACTCCAGCACGATAAATTTGGGGAAAAGGGTCTGGTCAAAGTCATTGTCGGAGTCAGAGTGTATGTAGACGCTTTAATTTTGGGTTTTTTTCACTTGGGTTTTGGTTTTGTTTTGTATCCATGGGGATTTTTGCTGAGTTCACCGACTGTGCTCCCCACCCACCACGGAGTCCTATGAAGGGAAATGCACAAGGGGGAACCCATTCACCTTGGCAAATCAGGGCTACACATTCAGTAGCCTCACACTAGGAAACAGACCAGCAATTTGGGATCTCTAGGTTTTCATTCCCAAATTTATTACTCACCTAGAGACAAGAGGGGAAACATAGGTTTTTCTTCAGCGTGATTGACCCTATAGCCACCGCTTTCTGTTTCGGAGAACTACAAAGTGTTTTTGCAGGCCTCCGAAAGAGAGCTTGGCATGACCAGCCAATTGATTGGATCAGGCCTCTCTGACCACCCATCTAGCCCAGTAAGGGCCAAAGTGGAGTGTTGCTAATTATGTAGCCACTTAGGCAACTGGGTCACCAACAGCTCAGCCACCAGGATCCCATCCTAAAGCATCACGGGTTGCCACTCGCGGCCAACAGGTGTCCTCATGGGGGGGGTCTTACCCCTCTACTGAGGTGCAGTCGGTGTATTCTACAGCCCCAGCCGACAGGGTGGGTTAGTTATTTGTTTGTACATAGCAGTATTTAAAACCACTATCACCAACAATTCAATTTGACATCAGGCACTTGTTTGCCCACAGTTGAATGATAAAAGTTCTTTTTCAAACAATTCAATTTTGCATAAGTTGTTTGTTTGTACAGAATTGAGATGTCAAATCATTCAATTTGACCCATAGATAGGACCCTGTCAGGTGCTAACACACCAGGCCAGAGTGGACCTGGGAGCAATGGCAATAAAGGGGTACTCCGCATTCCCCAAAGCTCCAGCATCACTGGAACCTCACCATCAGATTGTTTAGTGTTGTATCCAGGACACTCGTTGGGGGGGGGATCTTACCCTCTGCAGAGATGCAGTTGGCGTATTCAACAGCCCCAGCCGACAGGGCAATTCTGTTGCGAGTTGGTTGTTTAAACTAAAAACAGTATGAGAAGTGAAAGTTTCATTTGTCTTCTTGCTACAAAAACTCAGTTTGAATAGAAGCAAATAAATCTATAACAGACTTAAAATGTGAACTTGTTTCAATTAAAAAGTAAACAAAATCTGTCTATACAATGTTTAGTGGCAAATGAGATTTTTATGACCAATTTATTAAAAGCAACAGTTTTCTCAGCAAACAGTAAAGATGTACCAAATAAAAATTCATTCTTTTTAAGTTATTTCTTCTACTTATGGCTCTAAACCAAGTAACCACTTGATTTTAATGTCTTGTAACATTACCATATTAAAATATGTGCTAACAAAAGCGGAAATATTGGGTATAGTTAATAATTATTACTGACAACTGAAAAATGTAAAATAAATGATTTATGCTGATTTTGGTTCATAATTTAATGATTTTCACATTTTCTTTTACAAACAACATTGACAAATGTAAATGTTTAAAACTATTTTAAATAAGAGAATTTAATGATTTTTTTTTGTATAAAAGAGTTTATTATAAAAAATGTTTGGTATTTTTTAGTTAAAATAAAAGAGAATTTTTCTCAAATTTGATTTTATACTGATGCATTAGAAATAGGTAAAAAGATCCAAGTGGTCATTGTTGAAAAAAATTTTTTTTTCAGTAACCCATTTTAAAATAATGTCAGTTTTTCTATCATAAATTTATAAACTTAAAATTTTCAGTTGCATTTTAAACTGAAAACATTTTTCCTTTGTTTACATTGATTATCTCCAATACAAGATAAAATATAGCAAAAATTGTCCATGAGCTCCCTGGGTGTTTGAACTTAGTTTGCTCCATACTTTTATCATGGAGAAAATACAGTCTATAGAAATATTCTATGAAAACACATTCAGACATCCCAATAAACATTGACAACTTGCAAACCTTTGCTAGGAATACATCCATTAATTTACTCAAATGAAGCTGCCATGCTATGAACCACATGTAGACTAAAAAGGAATGGGTTGTGAATTGCCTATAGTACATTCTTGATTCATTCTAAAAATCACTTAATTTGCTGAGAGCAAACATCCCTCCACTCAGAGAAAGCAAGAGCATTTTCTTGAACTTTGTGGCCTCACACAAGTGCTAAACCAACTGTTTTTTCCCCCCGATTCACTTGATTATGAACAGACTCATATTTGCCACATTAAACTCTAGGATTAACTTCAGACCAAACTTGTAATCCATTCTTGCAGAAATAGCTAAAAGATTTTAAAGACTTGCCACCAAAAAGTTGTTCATAAAAATCACCCAAGCAAAATGGCACCAGGCTTTTATTTTGCCGAGACATCATAAGTAGGTCACATTTGTATAGATTATAATTTTGTTGGTGACTTAATTTTCCCCACTGCATAAGAATTAATGATTTCTTTTAATGAAAAGACCCAATCAGGATACTAACAACTTATCAATTATCAGCTCAGATCTATTGTTCAAGAAACATCTTTATTGTAGAAAAAGAAAAGTTGTATGAAATGATCATTATTATTCAAGAAAATATATTCATTTTTAAAAGTGGAAAAAAAAAAAAAAAAAAAAAAAAAGAAAGAAAAGTGACAGAGACCAAGTAGTCAAGTGATCAGTGTAATAGGCTTATTAAAATAATACTTACCCTATATCTTCAGCTTTGCCACTGTTCATGACTTCATCACAACTTTGGCTTGAATGCCACTTGGTTTTACAAACAGAACAAAATTGTAGGCCACACTGGCAAAAAAAAATAAATAAATAAAATGAACTAAAATGAAAGCTTCATCAATGAAAGTAGAAATGAAAAAAAATGTCTGAATAGAATTCATACAAATACAAAGATGAAAAGTTTTATCACTTACTTCAGGACATTCAACAGGAATTGGTTTGGAATTCTCCCCTGTTGAAGGGCTACACACGTGGCACACAGTTTCACAGCCAGCTTTGGGGCAGAATGTCCGATTTGGATCAACATCCACCTCTGAATAAAAGTTTGTCTTTTTGTAAATTAATTATACAAAAACAGATTTTAATGCCTGCACTTTAATGCAAAATCTTTTTCTCAGGCACTTTTAGTGAAAATAAACACAGAAGAAAAAAATTAAAAAATTCTTTTAAAATTACCAATAATAGTACATGCCAAGTTTATCAAGATAACAACTGGATATCCTTCTTTTGGATAAATTCATCCTCACATCTAAAATATTTCAAGAACTATCAATAAGTTATTTTGTGTTGAAGGAGAGGTCAATATATTGGATTTCACATTGAAATAATTAGATGGAACAGAGGTGAAATATTATTAGGCGAATCAACTTACAGTAAAAGATAAGGCACTATATCTGGACAAAATTGAATATCCCTTTTGAAATAAACCCCCATTTCATGCTGGTAATAGTCTACAATAAAAAAAATAAAAATAAAATTAACTTAATTATTTTGAGTATTTTCTTCATTTGTCCTTTTGATTTTTACCAAAGAAATAACTTATATTTTTTCCGAGTATAAATATTCACAGACCCTGTTCTTAATTCGATTCCCCCGCCCACCTCTTGATTTCATTTATTTTCAATTAACAAAAAAGAAAAGATGAATTTTATTCACTACACACCGTCACGTGATATCCCACTGAGACGATGGAAGTGGGATGACTGCCATCCTCTCGTTGGAATGAACAGTAGCAAGCCGTCAGAAAATGACCGTTAAGGCATGATAGTAAATTGGTGCAAGCTATCTGTACTGTGTAACCTGACTTGGGTGACATCTAGTAGCCCCAAGAAATCGCCCGACCAGGGGGAGGAAGAGAGAAGCCAAATGATTGGCTGGGACCCCAAAACGGAAGTGGGGACTCCTTCCTGTCAGCGGAAATAGAAAGTAAAAAAGGAGTTGTTTGGCAGGGTTCGTAGCAGGCAGACTAACCAAAGCCAGTATTCCGGGTAGAAGACAAAAGAATATCTGAGACACGAGGGACCCGAGTTCTTCAAGCCAGTATTAAAAATAGCATAAAGTCTATTAGCCCGTGAAAGAAGAAAGATTCTCCAGTGGAACCCCGTCAAAAAATAAGATAAGTAACTTTGGGACTATTTCTCCTTTATACCCAAATTTTATATACCACTCTCTCTCAATTTGAAGGAAAACTAAAAGAAAAAAAAAAGACATTTATGTTCGTGGACTGTCCATTTATTATATATTTGACACTTTGAAAGTGTATCTCTTTGTATAGTAAAGGATTCATGTATTTTAATGTTACCACGTGGTCGAAGTTGTTCTTTGCAGTTCTGCTACGAATTTGTTGTGTCACATTTCCTTTTTCAGCTTCTGTTCGCCTTATGTTATCTTGCTTAGTATTGTCCTATAAATTCCTTTAAAATATCACACGGGAAACCAGAGTTGCCGACTACTACATTATAATATTATTACTTCTCAACCTAGCAGTCCATATCTTCCATTGTCTAGAGGGAGGAAGGAAAGCGACCAGGTGGGTGTGTGGATAGTGTGAAATTTGGAACCCCTTGCCAGCGGCGGTCAGTCTAGCCCTAAATTAATCCCTCACATAATATGCCAGTTCTCATATGCCCGAGAGAAAAACTCTGAACGAGGACTTATTCTATAAGGGATCAAGTGCCAACCTGCCCCGTCTTCACACGTGCGAAAATAAAACCCCGTTCTGGGATAAAAGTAAACCTTTCGCGTCACAACACACTCCAGTTTTTAAAGTTAGATTTGATTTTTAACCCATTAAAACTAATTTCTATTTCATTAAACCAAAGTTGTTTATACATTGATGTTTGTTTTGTTTTAGAATTTAAATGAAAATAAATAAAAAAAAAGAATAAAAAAAGATTGTACGACATCAAAATAACTAAATTAAAACAAATTTAGTATCAAAAATGTTTTAAGTAAATTGTTTACTTTGTATCAATTTGTTTCTATAAAATAAATATTCATAAGTTTACAATTGAAAAATAAAAATTCACTTCAGAGAAACTTTTTTTTTTTTTTTTTTTTTTTGGAGGAGGCATGTAATCAGTGTAAAATTTTGCTACATTTTGATAGGTTTCACCTAATCAACCAACATACTGATAATACCTGAATTCTCTATAAGTGGATTTCTAAGCATAAATGAACTGGATTTTTCCATCTTGTTCTTTTGCAACTTTCTAGTGAACCAGGAACTATCTATACAGCCACTATGAACCAAGAATTATCTCCTTGCTAACTTTCTTCTGATAAAGTATTGTTTGCTCCTTTTGATCTTATTTATATTTCCTTATGGCGCAAACTAACTGAATAAACCCCAAAACAAGCAATACATTTATCTATTTGGGAGAACTAGAACATTGCAGGAAACAAATGATTTGAAAAAAGGAAAATGATGTTGATATATTAAAAAAAAAAAAAAAAAAAAAAAAAAAATTATTTTTACCAGATAAAAGTAGGAGGCAGTTTACAGCAATTATTTGTAAGATTTATGATTTATCAGAAAATACCATTTTTACAAGTGATTTTGAACATGTGTCTTTCAAGTTTAAGAGTGAAGATATGGAATTATGTCATAGTATTTATATTGTTGGCCTTGTGCAAATGAACATATCAACTTATAAAAGGGTGTAGAATTTTAATAATGATATTATCCAAAAAGTTTGCAAAATTCACTACATTTTTTCCATTTATTCTGAAGAGGTTGAGGATTATAAGCTCCTAATATGCTGTCCCTACTGTATAGAAAGTTTCTTTGAAATTATATAAACAATTCAAATACACAACAGCTGAAAAGTAAATTCATCTAAAAGTGTCAAAATTATCTAGAAAAAAAATTTTGCAAGTCAGTTATGTAACATTTGTTTATATATAAATAAATCCTTGTCATATGCGAGTTATGATTTTTTTTTTTTTTTTTTTTGGAAAAACTTGGAGAATCATTATCCAATGAAGCCAATATTTTCTACAAAGGCAATGATTTTATTTGACAATAAAAGTCTAAATGTAGGTATTGTTTTATTTCAAAGATGTAAAAGATACTAGGTTTAAATTGTATGGGACAGATATTAAAGATATGCTAGACAGATGAACAATAGTGTAACCTAGGTGGCTATATTTGAACAGATCAATGACTTGATAAAACAGAAAAAAAATAAGAGCTGAATAAACCATAGTTCAGTATTACTAAAATAAAGTAATTAAAAAACTGAATTATGGAATCTTCCAAACTAAAAGGCTATCTCACAACTCTAAAACGAGGGACTCCTCTTGTAAGACTAAATCAACAGGATTTTTCTGTCTTGGCCATTGGTAAACCTGTGACACTATGGCCTCCTCTGCTCTTTACAATAAGTGTACAGTTGCACATATGACTATATTTTTAGGTGTATACATATATCTATATTAGGGTAGACATATCTATGAAGGTATACATGTAGGAGGGGGTGAGCATTTGGACTGCGGTATGTATAGACATATGTAGCACATATGCATTTGTGTACATAGATGCAAGTGTGTGGTGATAATATAGGTCAACATTGTCATGCAACAAAGAGTGGTTGCGTCATAACAGGAATTATTTTTTGCTAACATTTTTGTAAAATATGGTTTGCTCTCTTAATCGACTTTTTAAATGGCAATCTTCTACTCACTGAGCAAACTTCTTTTACATGATTTAAAAAAAAAAAAAAAAAAAAAAAAAAAAAAATTATATATTTCAAAATGTATATATTGAAAATAAGGTTTAAATTATTATATCTAATGATTTTGAAACAATGTAACATGGTAAACTTAAAATGACAGTGTTATTAATATAAACTTAAACTCCACTCTGAGGTCACCTATACTGGTCACAACCAATATAACAACCCCCTCATTCTAAAAATCATATTTCTCGTAAATGTGTAGCTCAGTTTGGACCCTGTTCAGAAATCTTAGTCTCTACACAACTGTTGTAATGGTTGGGCATTTATAATTTGTAACTGTCTGGATGGCACAGTTTCAGTCATGAATTGTCTAGCTTAATATTTCTTAAAGTGTTATGATTCTGATAGGCTAAAGAAACAAGTGTTTCCTCAATTGATAAGCCACGGTAATCTCTTCTGGTAACAAATGTTCTGAACAGGATAAGTCAGTTCTTTCTCTGAAAGAACAATAATGCCAGTTATTAAATAAACATTTTAATAATTGTATACTAAATGAAATACAATCAACTATCATAATGGCATTTACAGTTATACAAAATGGAATACACCATCTGGATGGGTTGTATGAACATTGGTCTTAACTTTGTGACTTATGAGTAAATGACTCAAGCATTTCCCTGAGGGCGCAAGTATGCGAGTTGGCTGTTTGAAGCATATATGGTGATATGAAGTTACATTTCAGCTGACTGCTTTCAAAATTGCATGCATCCTTTATGTTTCTCTCAAAAGTTGCTCCATCCACTTCATAGTCCAAATAGCAACTAACTTGTGATGCCAAAACACGGTCATTATATGCACATCTCTATATAAATGCAAATCTATTCCCACACTGAAAACCCATCCCAAATCAGTTATTGTTCAGTCAAGTTCAAGAACCATTTCCTTTGCAAGCAAGAATTCTATTCTCCACCTGGGTTGCACTAATCAACTCACATTGTCAAACCATATCTGGCTCTCACCTCAAGCCAGTTTTCAAATTCAACAACACAAGTTGATCTCTCACTATATGGAGTCACAGCAGTGTCTTTAACAATCAATTTGTTCTCTGGGAAAATTATAACTATGATAGTCTCAAAAACAAGTTAACCTTATTACATTACAATCAGTTACCTTTATCACACTAAAACATTAATTATAATAAGTGTAAAACAAATATTAATTTAGCAAATGAAAAGTTGTTAAATTTCCATTCACCTAATTGGTTTATAAATGAATAAACAATTGGAAACATTGTGTAAGTATTTATAACCATTGCCAATAAAAAGATTGGGAATCACTTCATTCTTTTAGTAGTGTAGAGTCAGCATTTGCATTTACTCAAGGCCATACAAAATAAAAGCCTGATAGCCATGCAATTAGAGTCTGACTGGAGGCAGGCATATGGTGGCCTAAATCATTACTAACCTACAATCTTAGGGATTTTTTTTTCATGGTAAGGAACAGGTTAATGATGTTCAATAATAAACTAATTAGCAACTAAACCCATTTCTAGAAATTAATTATTTTGTAAAATTAATCAATTAAAAGTTTGTTAAAGAATCTAACTTTGATCCAGGACATAATTGCTCATAATGTGGATATTTGTTGGCTGAAGTAGCATGTTAAACATTTGATCATTTACAAGATCAAGAAACAATTAGCCACACAGATATTGAAATGTCACTTTTTATGTTGCAGGTTATGTGATATAAAGCTTGTTCCAAAGCGGAGGAACTATTTAATGATACTCTTAAAAATAAAAAGCTGTAAGAAGAATGTGGTGATTTAAAAATTCCACAGGATAAGTGTTTTTTTTTTTCTGTTTCATGTTGTCAAATTAAATACTTCCAAAAATTCTTTAAAAAATATCTTGTCAGTTTCCAAAAGATAAGCATGTAAAAACAGTCATCTTTTCAAAAATTGTTTCTTTGAGTCTCCTAGGGCAACTAAATTGACAAAGATTCCAATTGAATGGCTGCCAGGCCTTTAATTAGTATGGCCATGTGCTTACCCTAAGTATAATTTTACAGAGATGATTATTAAATTTTTATTAGAATACTTCACCTTATTTCCAATTTCAATATAAATTCTTCAAATAGAATGTAACTTGATATGAGTTTCAATGGCAAAGTGGTATTTAAGCAATTCATAATAATTCAATTTCTATCTCACTTAGTCTAATATGAAAGATTGTCATCAGCCAAATAATTTTGAACAATTGACATTGATTAAAGCAGAACAAAATCCTACTTTCAAAGTTTTAACAATCAAACTAAAGAGGTTAAATATGACTTAAGAGAAAGATTTACCTTTTTGGAAACGTAATCGGGAATATCTTTCAAATGTCTGTTGATTCACTAACTTTTTTATCTGAAAAAAATTGAAAGAGGTATTCTTAATTTTTTGATTGATGGAGTAAAAATATAGAGGAATACAAATGCCTAACAGTTTTCCAAAAAAAATTATGCAAACACTATATGCATAAAATAAATCCACATCAGGTAGAGAATATCCACAGGGTTTTACCTTAGACAAGAGATTAAAAAGGCTATTTCACTTTATCTCCAAATTGGTACTGCTAGAAATTATAACTAAATTTAAAAATTGGTTGCAATATTTCATAGTTTAAATAAATAAAAAAAATCACAACAGGCCATATTTTAAGCATTGAACAATAATTTATTCTAGAAACAACGTGTTAAAAATTAAACTAATTATTAAGCATGTGTAAAAGTTCCTCATTTTTTTCTTCAACTAAAAATACTGAAAACTTTTGCACATACCTAATAGAATAGCAAATGTTTTACTTCTATTCCAGGCCAAAAATATCAATAAAAATGATATTGAATCTTTGATAAATCTAAAGTAGTAGTAATAAATAATATATATATATATATATATATAATTACTTTAAGTTATGAATAATACAAGTCTATGTTAAGAATTTTGATTATTTCAGATGAATTTTATCTAATTTTTGTTGCTGAACTGGGTGTGGGAGGGGGAACATTTTCCTACATCATGCAGTTTTGTTTGTTTTAAGAAATTTTAAATTATGGAATTTTTTTTATCATTTTGCACTATACATGTGAATATTCAAAAACTTTTGGAGGTGATTTATTTATTTTGGGGCAGAGATTTTAGATCATTTTCTCTATCACAAAACATTTCAAGTCTTCAATTATAGGTTTTCTATTTCACACCATATATGTGAGTGAAATTTTTTTCAATGATATTGTTTGAAATTAGCACATAACTAAAGTAAGCAATTTTCTTAAAAAATTTCAAAAATGAATATTGGTTTAAAAAAAAAAAAAAAAAAAAATATTGAAATAGAAAAACAATATACAACTTGGTGTTTTAAAAAATACAGACCTAGCTTGGTGAAATGCTATCAATTTATATTAAACTTGAAATAACAAAAAAGTTTGAAAAGATGGAACCCGTCTTATGTATTTGTGACAAGTTTCCTGGTTTGTCTAAAACAAAAATCTGAAGTTGAAAACTTATTTCAGATACAGAATTTGATGGTGTGATGACTAACCTGGAATGACGGGCTTTAATATCATTCAAAGAAGTAATTTTTTTAACCCTTAGGTAACAAAATACAAGGAAATTGAGACATTTGTAAGTCAAGTTTAAGGAGTTGGGTTGCAATTTGAGTCTCAGAGTACACTTTTTTGGATTTGCATTTTAATTGAATGAATTCAGAGCAATGAGCGAGAAAAAAGGTAAAAGATTTTATAGTGATATCAAAGACAAGAATTGGATGTACTAGGGATGTTGGGATATTAACATAAGAAACTTGCTAGACAATTCAGGATTCTACCAGAAAAAGTGTACAAGCAAACAGTGTTGGAGGCAAAAATTGACAAATTACTAAGATGAAAGTAATTTATGCAAGCAAATGAATGTATAGAATTACTTGCTTGATGTATATACTTTTAAAATTAAACTGATACAATATTTAGAAATCAAACTTATTTCTAAAAATATAGTGATACTCTGAAATTTGCCATATCCTAACTTGAATTCTGCAAACTTTGAGATTTTCAACCAGGATATATTTAAAAGTTTTAAAAGGAATGAGACCACAGATTAGCAGCTAATCAGACTGTGCACAACAATCTCCTAAACTATAAGGTTCAAAATAGCTGACATATAACAAGTTTGCCACAGCATTTGACAGCAGTGGGACATTAATTGGATCTAAATCATCAGTTGAAAAATTTCCTTTTATTATCAAGAATTTCTGGTGCTGAAACCCAATTTGGGAGCAAGAGATATATTTGATGAGAATTCGATCACAGATTGTTGGCCCATAATCTGCAATTCTTACCCAAAAGTGGCAGGAAGCACAAACTATACTTTACTTAAATTTGTGTTGACATTTGTCAGAGTTGGGCTTTTTAACTTTGTTGCAGATGAAAAAAATGAGGTAGATTGGAAGTTGGAAATGACTTGCATTGTGCCAAGTTTACCTCAGAATAGGTAAAGAAAAAACATCACAGGTTTCTCAGGAACTGTAATCTTCAAAATAAAGGGAATTTCAATACCCTGGATTTGAATTTTTGGTCATTGAAGTATACTTTACTTAATTTTAGTCTGTTATGTAAAGTTGGTGACCCAAAGGCTCCCTTTTAAATAGCTACTACACCAAGCTGTAGGGGAGGGTGCTACTCCATTCCCTAGATTGCTCCATTTTACCTTTGATCCTTACCTTATAATGCTGAGTATTAAGCAAGGCGGCACCAAGTACCATTTTTCAAGTCTTTGGTATGACTCGACCTGGGATTGAACCCCGGTCTCCCAGACCATTGACGAACACTCTACTCACTATAATTATTTGTTGCACTTAGTTTTTTTTTTTAAGGATTTTATGGATTAAATGTTTGTAAGCAAGTGGTGATTCAAGTTTTAAAATCCATCAAAATTTTCTATTACTATTAAATTAAAATAAATAAATAAGATAAAATTATTTATATATTTTATTATTTGGAAAGCCCCTTTTGAATCAGACACTCTTAGAAGTGAGAGATGATATTCTGACATGGCAAAAAGAATTCATGGAGCAAAAAAGTATTTCCTTTTACTACTGACTTAAGGCAAGTGGTTTTTCTAAATAGTTCAAACCTATTAAGATTTTTCTGTTAATTTGGCACTGATGAACAGAAGATATATAAACAAGCTCATCTTCTGAGTAACAAGAGTCTTTATTTTTTTAGTTCAAGATTTTATATCTCTTCCTCTTTTTATTAGAAAAAATTTAGCTAGATTTCTTAGAAATGTCCTTACAGCCTGGTTTGCAGTCAGTTGTAAGTCTACATCAGTACAGTCATCCAGCTTTATGGGTATTTTTGACAATTGTTTTCCATGGGAAATAACTAAATACTGGTCTAATATTAAGTTAGATTAACAGTGAGCTACTGTATTTTTCTAGCTTGTAAAATGCCTCATTTTGAATTACAAAGACAAAATTAGTAAAATGTTGCTTTTTAGACAAATAAATGCTTAGTGTTTTTTTTCATTCATTAAGCAATGAAGTGTTTATCTCCAAGGTCAATTTTTAAGTGGAGTACAGCTGGTTTTTAATTCAGAGTTTCCCCATCACTGAGACTGGTCTCATAACAAATGTTTACTAATAACTGGAGGAGGATTCAAATCTTTTCTGAAGGCATTAACGTGAAATGCAAACAGCCTCATCCAAGATTTGAATTCAGGTTACCAATTCCATTTCCTGTGACAACTTATGATAAGCATGCCTCAAGTAACTAAATACAGATGCTCCTCTGCTTCACAATTTTTTTTGTTTAATGTGCAAGCAATGTACAATATTTATACCAATGCTAAGATAAGGTAGCACCATCCATCCAGCCTCCAGTTTCACTAACAATCACAAGTGTGAACATCTTCCATTGTTTAAATTTATATCAAAATTGTGCTTTTTGTGATTCTCAAAACCCATCACAATTTCTGCTAAATGCACAAGTGTTTGTCTAGCCCAAAGTGAAAAGGAAGAGGAAAAGCTATCAACTTGAAACAGAAACTCAAGATAATAACCTGGTAGGATTTCCCAGTTGATGATCTCATAAAAGATAAAAAGAATCAACGAAGCAGTTCAGTCATGTGCATCTGTTAAATCTGCTGTCATTACAAAAAGAGTTGGATCACTTAATGATATGAAAAGATTATCTGTCACATGGATAGAATATAAAGTATAAAAGCATATACTGCTAAACTTACTAAAAATACAGGTTAAATCAAAAGCCTGTTCAACATCATGAAGAAATAAGCTGATAACCTCATATACACACACCAATATTTAAAAAAAATTTTTATTGCAAACCAGTAATAATTTTAACATGTCAAAAAGCATCAATTTCCATAATGTTATGGAAATTATAATGAAATGGTGAAATTAACAGTTCAGCTAAAAAAAGATATCTTGAAATTTTCTAATGTCCTATCAGCATGTGCTGATGCACAGATAGCTTCCTCTTGGACATTATTGGAGGAAATTTAAGTGACAGAGTCAAATAATTTATCTAAAAAAATTTACTTAGTATTTCTGAGTTAAGTTTGCTAGATCTCAAAGAAGCAGGATTGTTTACCTGTCTCCCTACTTTCATGTCAATCATCCAAATCACATGGATTCCTTTTATTATCTAAGATACCTGCTTTAATAGGACGAAAAAAAAAGTGTGATAATTGTTTTTGATTTATAAGATTCCTAGAAATCTAGTCTTGGTCATGCAAAGGTCAGCACAATATTCAGTGAGAAAAAAATATTGTTTTAATCCACATTGATTTTGAAAGACAAAGATTCTTATCTGACACAAAGCTACAAATAAGAATTTGTTGAAACTATTTCTCTGCTCTCTACACAAACTATATTGCAGATCATTAATTAAATACTTTGGTGGTCTTATACTAGACATGCAATATAAAATCACATCAGCTGTTTGACTAAAGATCCAGTTTAAGTCTAAAGTTATTACAACCAATCATATCAAGAGATACTAAACAGAAAAAAAAAAAATTACTTATAAAAAAATTTAAAAGACCCAAAGACAATACTTCTTCAGCCACAGAGAAAATCAATTTTATCAAGAGATATTCAAATTCAATTTACATTCAATTCATTGTTACCACAAAAATGAGTGGCAACAATAAATTGAAGGGAGATCTCTGTAGTAGTAATGCCACGAACAATCTTACCTCGAAGAAACAGAAGGTGTGCTCTCTCTGCTACCGGCACGCAGAAACCAGAAGAAGAAAAGGATGCAAGAGGTGTGACTTGTTTTATGGAGGAGAACGAGATAAGCCTCCGTGAAGTGGCAAGATTTGATGAACATAAAAGACTAAGTTTGAAGTGGAAAACCACAGCATTTTGCTGATGTCTGATTGGTGAACATCCATCAGTTCATTTTGCAAGTTAAGCAAGTTGACTAGTGCCCAATAGGTTGATTCCTCTTCAACTAGACTTCTGAAACCAACTAGAAGCTATTTCAGCCTACGTGTAACCAGACGCAAATGGCAGGCAAAGCATTTGACATTCAGCTGATTCCCGAATTTTATAGAGTCTCATCCGACCACACAGTTTCAGAATGGTTGGAACAGGTGGAGCTGGTGTGCGAAATGTATGGTGTTGATAACATTGAACGTGTTCTACCACTCAGGCTGAGAAGCAGGGCTCTGTTAGTATACCGACAGTTAACCCGTGACCAATGGGAGGATTTACAGCAGGTAAAACAAGTCCTCCTCGTGACTTTTGCACCGGACCCTTTTGTTGCATTTGACACATTTGTCTCGAGTCGTTTGCGTCCCGGGGAAACTGTGGACGAATATTAGGGTGACCTACAAGACCTAGCACGTCTAATCGAAGAAAACACCTGACCGATGGCTCAGTTGCGCTTTCGTGTCAGGACTCCCCAGTCCAGTTAGACGACAATTGCGTGGTCCTCAAGGATGGAGCACATGACCCTAGAACAGATTCTTGCTAGGGCTCAAGCTCTTATGATGGAAGAGGCAGAGGTCGATGAGCACTTTAATGTCTCTTCAGAATGATTATTTATAATTTGTGTACTTTATATGCAAGTCAGAAAAAGGATTAAGATTTTGAAGAAAAAAAAAGTTCTTACTTCTTGGGCATCCAGTTTACCCTGCTTTTTACATTCAGCATCAGGACAAGTGATGGCCAATACATTCCCTTCTGTGATCATTACAGACAGATATTGCTTCACACACTGAACAGAAAAAAAACAAAAAACAAATAGAAGAATTTAGAAAAGTTACAGTTCATAACAGAACAGTGACAAAGAAAAATTACTTCCTTCTGCAGGCATCAGAAGAAATGCTAAAGGGGGAAAAATGAAATGATGAGTAGCAAGCTATTCTTACCCCTGTTTTAAAAACCTAAATCCATCATTTTAGTGAAACAAATTTCACCTACTACTTATGTATATTTTAGGCTTGAATAATACATTTATAGTTCTGATTATTAACAATGGAAATTGCTCTTCACATGTATCTAGTATGATGTAACTGCCTGTGCACTTTGCAGCATAATGATGTCAAGACCCCATGTTGTTAGTTTCAGGTTTGGGTCAAAGTTGTACAAAGCCCCAAGACAGCCTCACGCACATACACAAAAAAAAAAAAAAAATTTCTAAGACTGCTTTATAGAAAGGGTATGTATGACACTTGGCAAACTGCTTCGGATACTCCTTTTGCCCACATCCTAATATAGATATGCTCCCCCTCACATAATATACATACACATCTCTGCATAAATATGCCTATTCTGATATAGATATATACACACCTAATCATCTGGCTCAGCTTGCAACTAAATGCATAAGCACACCTTTTCTGCACCCAAGAACAGAGGAATCCATAGTTAAAAACCTTGGAGAAATCACAATATTGTTAACATTTGAAGCTTAGAAAATATGTTAGCCATGAAGTTTGCAAATGTATTGATAACCCAAGCAAGTAGATACCACTGCAAATCTTAAAGATCTTGTTTGCACTGGAGGATTTGTCATGTGCCTTTATCAAAATCCTGTTAACAGATCCTTAGTTGGTTATGCTATTTTAAGATGCCTAATCTGGATTAGGATTTGAAATAAAAGTGGTCTCTTTTGGCAATTGTTTCAGCAAATTCTGTTTAAATACCTGCAATTGAATGGGATATTTTGGTATTGTTCTAAGTCTAAAACTTTAATAATAGAGACAAAAAAATAATTGTTGATCATGCAAATAAGAGTCAGTACTAAAAAGGAGATATGAATTTTTAATTTATTGTTTAACATTGGGTTAGTCAAAATATATTTTTGTTGTTAAAAAATCACTTAGTTTTAAGTACATTAAAAATTACTCTTTATTCTGACAATGTGCACTTTTTTTTTTTTCAATAGTCAAAATTCGTATATTTTTATCTACCAATTCTATCGGGGGGGGGGGATTGTTCTTTGTTAATTTTAAGAAAGTAAAAATATGATTCAATGTAAAAAGATTTTAGATTATAGCAAAGGTATTGTGAATAATCAAACATGGCAAAAGTTGAAGTCTTGTGCTAGAGATTTTTCAATGAACAATGGTTCCTAGTCAAACATCATAAAATGTAAAAGACAGTCAACATATCCAAAATAAGTGTTGAAATTCCTAACCAGTTGACGAAGAATGTCATACTGTGTAAATGGTATGACTGGAAAGGCACTCCTTTTAATATAAGCAATTATTTTCCTTAATTCAAGTTGAAAGTAGAGCTCAGAGAAAAAAGACATTTTATCAGGATAATAGCTGTATGTTTATTTTGTAATCAAGCAAAAATTGTTATGGTTTGGCAAGAAAGTTTATATGCTGCATTTGATAAATATTGCACTTTTGAATTAACATTTATCCAAATTTCTACAGAAGTCACTTATTGAAGAAAAAAAAATTCAAACAATACTGCAAAACACATTTTTAGATATTATTGAATTAGCAGATGAAATTGATTTTATCTAACTTGTATTAGTGTGTGTGTATGTATATATATATATATATATATATATATATAAAAACCCAACAAATCCTGTGGTAGTTTCTATTCTTTCACATACAAAAATTAAACACACAAGTCAAAAAAAGCTTTACTAGTGTAGATGATACTTACTGCTTCACAATAAAGACATCTGCAATCGTGGATTTCATAAGTGTCCTGTAAAGGACACTCCATCAAACAGAGTTTGCATGTGATGAGTGGAGCTATGGATAGTTCCACAGAGCTTGTGCTTCCAGAGTACGTGGCCATGACAGTTACTGCAAGAACAAAAATAGGATAAATTACAGGGTTTTTTTTTTTTGCCTAAACATTTGAGATATGCATTTTTTTCTTTAACCTTTTATCTTTGCTACTATTTGTTTCTTCTTAGTGAACTAAATTTTCAAGGAAAAAAAATTTGTTTAAACTGGTTTTCAAAATTCAGCTTTATTTTCATTTTCTTGGTTGCCTGAGAGGCAAAAAAATTTTTTTGTTAAAGCCTCAATTGTAAGAGAAATATACATTAAAAGAGTCAAAGAAATCATGCAGCAATAAAAGCCAAGTTTTTCAGAAGCCCCCAAAATTGTATCTTACATGATAGAAACAAAATCTAGTCTATAATTAAAACTGTTAGTGCAAAACTTAAAAGTTGAAAGGATTCTTGGATAACTACTTTAGAAAATATAACATCTTTGGCTAATATTCTAGGTGTACAGAACACTTGTTTAGAGCAACTGGTTCAGTGTCAATCTTAAAAATGACAAGCAGGGAGTGCTAGGTTTCATTGCTTTGAATAGGGTTTGGTACAAATATGAATGAACACACACACACTTATATTTAACTGACCATATTTACATGGAAAAATAAATTATGTAGTAAAAATATTTAAGTGTAATCATCTTGATTTAAAGAAATATGAAGATATAAAACAAGCACTTTAATAAATCTGAATTAAAAGTATATAAATAGATTAAACTCATTTTTAATCATAGATCATTCTTTCCATTCAAAGAAACATAGAATTTGGAAGTAGATAAATTCACAATGTTATCACAAACCTCACTCCTAAATCAAGATAAAATCAAATCAGAAAGCAAAATTAATTTTTAGTTAGGAATATATTCATACAAATATCTTAAAAATCCAAACGAATAGCTATTAAACTAGTTTTTATAACTAAACCCAAAAAGACAAATTTCTCATTGGGAAATGCAATAAAATGAAATACAGGATTCTCAGCTAAAAATTTAATATTTATATATTTGAGTGTTCAAACCTAAAGAAAATCTGTTGCTTTTGGTTTTACAGCACTGGCAATCATCCATATAGGTTGGTGCCAAAGCTCTAAATTCTAAAAACAGAATTTAAATTGAAATCAAATTTAAAAATCATGAAAAATATCCCTATAGACAGCGAGTCCAAGTTTGGAATAAGTTTATAATTATTCCAGGAGGGGAATGGGCTATTAGAAGCAAATGCTTCAGACCATATACTTTTCTATATAACATATATAATATCAATGATTAATCTGTTTTTATCATTTAGTGTATTCTGACTAATGTCTTTATATTCATTTGTTAACCAAATGTCTATATCCATTATGGGGAATGGATATAGGCATTTGGTTAAAGTGCTTCTAAGTGAAATCATCTGAAGGTTACAGGGTTCAATCCTGACTACAGGTAAATAAAGAATACTAACAATAGCTTAAACACTTGTACCCGGTTATGGTTAACGAAATTAGAACAATCTACCCCCATGGAATAAATAAAGGGTTCAGTTCAAAGTAGGCTCCTGAGTTCAACAGAAAACCTTGAAGAAAGCTAAAGAACACATCAATCAAAATGTTGTGAATATAATAAGATTAAGACAATAGTCTGAATACACTAAATGATATTAATTTTAAAGCTTCATCTCAGAAATTTAGACAATCATTTTGTGTTTAAAGTATTTTGTACTAAAGGAAGTCTCTCCATTTGATTGGCATTGAGAGCTGTGGCAAACATATAAAGACCAGATTCATTTTTCTTTTGTACATTCAAGAAATGTTTTTAATTATTGTCAATCTATGTGTAACTAGCAAAGCCAGTACCTTCATCTGAATAAAATTAAGGATTTATAAGTTAAATCTATTCAGATTAAAAAAAAACAAAAAAAAAAAAAAAAACATTTTGATTCAAAATATGTATTTCTCAGAAATCAGCTCAACTTAGAATTTTTCACAGTAACTGCAATTGAAGTTGCCTCCCTTTGTGTTAGAAAAAGGGGTAAGCCAACACTGTAATTTTGTTAAGATAGGTTAATGATTATTTTAAAAACATCCTGAAATACATATAAAGTAGAAAAAAATGAGATGAATCAACATTTTTGGGATATCTCTGCTATGGGAGTGCGCAAGCAGAAGCAACAAGGACAATTTTGTCCTAGTAATTATCATGACATCTTGGATAAATCAGAATTTTGCCTAGCAGTGTCAAAAATTGTTTAAGCTTTAAAAACCATAAAAATGACTTTAGAACAAGAAGGTTCCATAAAAATAAAAACCCTGTCAAATTCTGTTCTTCCACAAACTAAAAATTGAGTTAAAGATTCCAAAATATATTTTATGGTTTAAATTAGTAAATAGCCATCTCAGCATAAAAATAAGGACTCATAAGAATTACTGTTTTGATTTTACTTCAGTTTAATTCAATACTAGAATATGTTTTACCTGGACATTACAAAATAACATGACAACTTATATAGTCTAATAAAAACAAAAACCTTGTATTCATATTGTTTTAGAGAGTGTGTGTGTGTGTGTGTGTGTGTGTGTATTTTATTCCTTAATACATTTATTTGGAATCCATAAAAAGTAATGTATATTTGGGGGGAGAAAGTGACAACACTTAATTATGAAAATTAAAACTTTATGAAAGGTCAAAATAGCTGCATGAGAGAGGAAACTGATAGGATTTACACCAGCACTATTTGTCTACTCTGCTGACTAACTGTTCAACAACTCCTCAGGGTTGAAAACTGTCATATTTTTTGGACACCCACATATTCTTCCTTCTGGCACCCAACCAATGCAATTCTTACGGCATTTCCATTGTCTCTTGTTTAAGTTAAGACACGGCTGCATATTAGTTTCTGGATTTCAAAAACTAACTTGCCGGTCAAAAGGTCAATATGTAACAGTAATTTTAATAAATACATATTCACATATTACCTCTATCATAAAAATTGCATGTTCGTAATGTTACTAAAGTCCGAGTTGTGAATAAAACTTATGGAAAGCATTATATAATGATTCTCCTCAGACTATGAACTTTGGAATGAATAAAAAGTTTAGGTTCAATACCTAATAGACAGAATCAAAATAAGTTTGAAGAAAATAAAGGATGCTAAACATGATTATTTTGATTAATAAAGAGGATTTGAATTATTAGAGGGATTAGATTCCCCCACTGCCTTAGTTTTGCTTAAAGCATTTCAATCTGAGATTAACATTTTGCAAAAAGCCTCAAATAGAATTATGTATAGTTATCATTACTTTATTTTTAAACCTTTTAACAGATTAAATTTTGGGACCATTCTGTCATTACTGAGAAAAGAATAGTTTGTTTGGCTTTTATGGCATATCAACCTTTGTAGCTTATCTAAATCCATTTTTATACAAATAAAGTTTTATTTTAAACAATTCAGTTTAGCATAAATACATAGAAATGTTTTTTGACAAACTATTTCAAACTATTCGGTTTAGTCAAATAGTTCTATTTCAAACAATTCAGTTTAACATAAGTATGCAGTTTAGTTCTACTTGACCCATAGATAGGACCATATCAGGTGCTACCACTCCAGGCCAGAGTGGACCTGAAAGTGATGGCAATGAAGGGACACTCCACATTCCCCAAAGCTACAGCATTACTGGAACCTCACCATCAGATTGTTTAGTGTCATATTCAGGACACTCGTTGGGGTGGGGTTCTTACCCTTCTTACAGAGAAGCAGTCGGTGTATTCTACAGCCCAAGCCGACTTGGAAAATACAGAGTTAAATCTAAAAACAGTTTTATTTCAAATAATTCAGTTTTGCATAAGTACATAGTTTAAATGCCAAAATAGTTCTATTTTAAACCATATAGTTTAGCACAAATACAGTTTAAATGTAAAAACTGTCCCATCTCAACCAACACAATTTAGTTCTATTTGACCCATAGATAGGACCCTATCAGGTGCAACCACTCCAGGCCAGAATGGACCTGGGAACGATGGCAATGAAGGGACACTTCACATTCCCCAAAGCTCCAAAATTATTGGAACCTCACCATCACATTGTTTAGTGTCATATCCTGGACACTCAGCAGGGTAGAGGGGTCTTATCCCTCTGCAGAGATGCAGTCGGTGTATTCTACAGCCCTAGCTGACTGGGCAAAGAAAAGAATAGACAAAAAAAAAAACAAAAAAACACTAAAGTTATATTTATCAGCCAATGAAAATACACACATAAGTATATCTAAATAGGATATAAGAGAAAATACAAGTCCAGAGTTTATGCTCTGGACATATAAGGAGATAAAATATTCATGATTGTTTGAGTGGTGGATACCAAAGAGATTCAAGATACATAATATTGTAACAGAGCAAGCAACAGACTTGGCTATCAAACACAAAGCAAAATAATAATAGCAGCTATTGTCTCTGAATGGTTGACGGTTGAGCAAAGGAACTTTTTATTTTTTTAAAATTCATGGCAGATAGATCAAGCAGAAGTGAAGCGATGTGGGTGCAAACTGAGTGATTGGCTTATTCAAAAAGAAAAGTCTGGGATAGGGAAAGGCCAGTGGTGAGAGCACTTACCAACTGGAAGGTAGCCTTTAGATGTAGAACGGCCAGTCATCATGGGTAATTTAAGGGCTTTTTTTAACAAAAAAGTAACAGATACACACACGATGCGGGATGAGCAACTTTGAAATTAGCACAAAAAAGACAAAGAAAACAAATAAATTAAGGTAATCTTTAGCAGATATAACAAAAATATACAATTATATTAGTATATAAAACAAAAAAAAAAAACAAAACAAAACAGTGTAACTATACATCAAACCTGTTTAAACTGTCAAATTTAGTCTCTTCAGATGACTCTCTCTCTCTCACTCTCACACTTTTTCACCCTCAAATTAACTGTGTATGTATATATTTTCAGGTGAAAAGGAAAAGTTAAAATAAGGTATTAAAAGAATTAAGAACCCAGAAAAAGGGGGTTCCTGTAAACTGACCCATCCAAATTTGAACATATGCTAGATTTTTCTTAGCAGGTGGAATTTTTGAATAATGTAATCTTACGAACTAAATTATTATCATCATTTTATTTTTCTGTTTACACCTTTTACGTGTTAAATTCCTAAGTTAATTGGGCTATCATATCCCACCCCTCGTGCCTTTAATTTCTGTACTCCAATGTTTGTTTTGTTTATGTGGTGGGAGTTATAGCTATGTATGCTCGCATAAACCCAAAAATGGTCGAAGGGAACTAACACCTCTAAAAATTCAAAAATCCTAAATACAAACTAATTTCCAAGATTCTAAAAATCCCCTTCCCTCCTTAAATCCCGTAATATTATTCTATTAATTACTGAAATAAACCCTCAAGATATTTTAAATTTACCTTTCTGTCTACATTTAAACACCAGCTTGTTATGTGTATTAAGAAGTCGTTTGGGGATTCTTAATATTAATTATACAATTTTTTTTCTTTGATACACAAGCTATTGAAGCTTTTTGCAATTGAAGATTACTGAACTATTTTCCACTTTATTTGAGAGGTTAGCCTCTGATCCTTAATGTTCCAAAAATATTTAGATAAGGCAGTTTGGTTCCTAAGCTGCGGATTAGAGAAAGAATGGCTGTGGTTATACAGCCTTTGTTTCCAATTCTCCACTGAGATACCTAGGTATACTTTCTCCATTATGTTTTGGGGGCAAATGCATACTTGGTATACAACGTTCAGAGTTACATCATCCACCCAAGAGGCATTCATCTTTTCTTCTACAGTTACAGGGCACTATCTGTCTTCTCACTATTCCTATTCGTCTCATAACTTTCTATTGTGGTTATTTAAGATACTATGCATATTGTTTGTACAAGTGTAATTAATTTTTACAGTGTTTCTATTAAAAATTTTACTTAATGGGTTTTACCTATTAAACCGCCTATCCAGAAGGTTTAGGAAGTATTTTCCTATGTTAATGTTGGTAAGTTTACAGAATGGCAGATTAAACCAAATTACTTTTCTATTTCTTTTATTACCTCGTCAATTTGAATAACCATTATTAGTGTCACCTACCTTGATGAGTCTGGTTACTACAACTGCTACTTCTGCCAATAGTGACATTTTTTCCTTTAGAGTCAGAGTTCACTGGATTTACATACTCCATTCTACTTTGGAATCCGCTATTTTTGAGGGCTTCATATCTTTTTGTTTTCAATTTTTTTTTACATGAGGATAGCCTATTTATCCTGATTCACGGCATTAGGAATTTGCTTTAATATTGATCTTGGGTAGTTAGTTACATTTATGTAGGTGGGGGTGGAGTTGCTTTTACCAAAAGGTTTGATGGTGCCGTTATCTACATTGAGTGTGACATCCAGAAAGTTGACTATTTTCAAGTTTGAGGCTATTTCAATTCATGGTCCTAGTAATTTAGATGCCCGAATAATTTTCTTATATATTTTTGAGGTCTTGGGGGACATTACTTAACTAGGTTTGAGTTTTCTTCCAGTTACATTGTATAAGCTCTGTAAGCGAGTTTTATTATATAAACCAGAAAAGGAATATATAATAGCCATACATCGAGCACTGAAATACTTCATATCTATACATGAATAATCCACACCTATTGTCTTTAGATACCAACTGGATATTACTGGTGTATGTGCAAGATGTACAGTGAACACAAAAAATAATTCTTAGTGCCACACAAAAAGTTTTTAGATTTTTCATTATTAAAAGAAAAAAGTTTTAAATTTACAGGCAGAATCATATCCTTTTTCCTTTCAAATTTCTTAAATAAAACTGAATATTTTAAAAATCATGCTATTTGTCCTGCTTTAAAATCAGTTTTCTATCTTTATCCTTGCAGTTCATGATAGTTGTTAATTGAAAATTTTAAGCAATTTCGCAGCAACGAGGAGGATCTCTTTCCTTACAAAATATTCACTTTTTTTAACACATCTGTTTAATAACTGGATTACACAAGAATCAAATTGTGTTTAATTATAGCTCTTAAAATTGATTGATTAGATTGCCTTCATACAAAAATATTCAAACACAAATCAATAAGTAAAAAGAAAAGAAAATAGATTCCCAGTTCTTAAAAAACAACTTATAATGAAATTTATTATTTATAATTAATGACCCATTCAACAATTTATCCAACACAGGATCAATACTTTTTCTTTCTTAATCCTTTGTGAACATATTCAAGGAAACAGCCAAGTCTCAGCTATAAAACTAACAAACTGCATAAAAATAGTCAACAGGTGGGATGTAATTTCCAGAGGGCAAACAGGTAGCACACAACTAATCTCTTACCATATGTTGTTATATAAACAAATTATTCAGGATTTGTATAGCATAGGTCCTCTCTTGAAGGCATTACTCATTCAAGTGACTAAAGTTGAGATCTTGGGTAATCCATTTATGTACTAATCAATCAGTTTGAATGCTTAGTGTATAATGTTGGCATGTAGAACTGGCTGAATAGACAAAATCCTTGGCCTCACCCGATTCCTGATGTATACCAATACAAATACACACCAAGGAAAATCAGGCTCGAATATACAGCATAATTGACCGTCTTGCTTTTTCAGGAAAAAAAAAAATCTAAAGATATTATAGAATAAATGACAATTATACAAGGTACAACAAAAATACCTCTCATATTTTAAACTGTCACCTGTGTGGTGCAAGTGAACTTAGAAAAGTGATAATAGTTCCATCTAGCTAATGGATTATCATTTTTTCTAGATATGATCAGTTAATATCATGGCTTGGACCAGTGTACACCACACATTTGCTGTTGAAACATTTAAGACTGATGACTAATTGCTACACAGAGCTTTTCGTGTTCATTTCACATTATGTTGGAATGATGCTGTTCCAGATAGAAAATCAATATTGCTATAGGTTGAAAATTTCAGAACTACAGATTAAAAGCCAACGACCTTGAAGATTTCAAAGTCCGCAAACTCCAGACTATGAGTGTGTTTTACAATCTCCTACAAGTTTAGCCTGTAAACATGCTTCTGCTTTGAGATTATCTAATTGAACAAAGAAAAAAAAAAAAAGAAAAGAAAAAAAGCTAAGACATTAGCTAGATGGAGCTACCATTGCCACTTACCCAAGTTCACTTCCACCACATTGATAACAGTTTAAAAAGGTGGGAGGTATTTCTGCCACACCCTGTATATAAAGTACATATTAAAAATATTTCCAATATTCTACAATGGTAGTATTTACATTTTGCATTCAATAAACTTATGTACACACTGAAAAACTAAATGTGAAAACTTCATTAAAGTAGGGAAGATCTATTCATTTTACATTCATGAGTCCTCTACCTAAAAAGGAGTTCAGATACAGTCAGTGATGATGGTTCATAACCCTCTCCACTTTAACACTGGGAATTACTGGTATAGTAAAATAAAAGCTAAATTTTCATTTATAGCATAAGTATTCATTTCAGTTATATTGCATTCAATATTAAAAATGTTATTTCCTTATTAAACTAGTAACAAAAATAGAATTATTTTGATATATAAATATAAAATAAACAACTATGCATAGGTAATATTCCTTTTATATAAGTTTAATTTTTTTGTATGATTTTTCGGACTGTCATCCTATTTATTGTTGTTAGCTGTAACAATGTTCTGGCTGCTGTATCCTCCAGCCTTCCTCAAGTTGATCAAACAAACTTTAAGAGTGATTTCCCAGGTTGAATCATTTCCATACCCAGAAAAACAAGGGGACACTTGAAGAAGGCTGGAGGATACAGTGGCCAAAACGTTGTTATAACTAACAACAATAAAAGATGAGGACAACAGCCCCCCCACCACCACCACCAAAAAATTAAAATTTTTTTAAAAAATACAAAAATAAAAACAAACTTGGCAGTTCTTAAAAGCATTTGAAATATGCCAGTAAAATATCATGAGATTTAAGGAAAAGAAAAAAGTTCCTAATTAGTTTTGAAATGTTGAGTTCCTGTAATTAGAAAATCAAGTGAGCCTCAAAGAAATATATAGCAAACACTCAGTGGAAATTCGTTGATGAGAATATGAATGTAAAATAAGTTGATGATTTAAAAAACAAAACAAAACAAAAACAAACAAAACTAATTTTTTTTGTTTACAAAGACATTCAGTTACACAGATATTTACATACCTTTATCCCCAGCAGATGGACACGCACTTGTCAACAGTAATTTTCAAAAACCCTAGAAGAAAGGAAAAGGAAAAGTAAAAATGGCATTTTATTTGCAATTCAGTACTATGCATCTCTCATGTATACATACCTCTCTATTTCCAATGATCAAATGGATTTCCAGAACAATTGTAAAAAGAACCATAGAAATGTCGCAAATTTAGAAAAGAAAAAAAAAAAGAAAAAGTCCAGTTGTTTTAAAAAATAAATAGTTGATAATGAACCAATGCAACACTTGTCTATATCATTTATTAATGCTAATTAATAGAAGATTAATAGAAAGGGAATTAAATACTTCAAGTGATTTTTAAAAAAAAACTAAAAAAAAAAACTAATAGAGAATATAAAACAAAATTTGTTTAAAAAGCTGTTAAAAGTTCAGTGAAGCAATTTAGTTTCTTATCAAAAACGACAAGCAAGTGTGCATTTTTATTTTATGATAAAGAACTTTTCAGTTTGTATTATCAAAAAATAAACCGAATAAATTAAATTCTTAATATCCAAAAGAAACTATTTCTCAACTTTTCCTAGATACTTTGGTCATTATATCCTTACTTTACCCAGCAAGCCTTGTTCATTATTGACCACAATTCCTATCTCTATGATATTGCAATAATCAAGCCATAAATTTTCATTCCTTACAAAAAAAAAAAAAAAAAAAAGGAAAATTTATGACTTGATTATTGCAAATATCTTAGAGAGACAGGAATTGTGGCCAATAATAAACAAGGCTTGCTGGGTTATGCAAGGATATAATGACCAGAGTATCTAAGCTAAGTTAAGAAAAATAGTTTCTTTTGGATACTAAGAATTTAATGGAAGTGATAACTCATGATGTTTGATTTCAAAAGGTAATTTGGACTTGATTTAAACACATCGAGGGTTTTTTATGCCAAGAGGTTAGGGAACAGTGTTCATTGTAGATTTATATTTACACTTTTTATGTAGTTGTTTCTTAAAGAATTCACCCACCCCCTCACCATGGTTAGACAATATCAAGCATTCTTATTTAATACAAATACAGCTCAGTAGGTTGGGGCTATAGAATACGGATTGCAACTCTGCAGAAGGGTCAAACCTCTCCCAATGAGTGGGCTGGATATGACATTAAACCATCTGATGGTGAAACTTCAGTTCAGGAGCTTGGGTGAATATGGAGTACCCACTTCATTGTCATAACTCCCAGGTTCATTCTAACCTAGGAGCAGTATAACCCATTAGGGTCTCATATATGGTACCAATATAACTGTTTAACCATTTAACAGTGTGCAAGTAAATGACGGAGGTTAAAATTGAATTGTTATATAGCAATAGTTGAAACCATTTAAATGTGCGCAAATGAGCTCTGGCTTGTTTAAGAATGCTAAAAACAAACTAGTCATAAATCATACATTTAATATCTATATGTATAGACAGGATTTGGCATTAACTAACACGGGTTGATATGACAAAACCCAACCAATCTAATACAAATAATCTGCACCTTATTATACAGCATCAAGTATTCTTAATACTAATAGCTACATGGTAGCAAGTAACTAATAAATCTTAGTAATTACTTAGATGTTTAAGTAATTATTCTGAATATAAATTAATTTGCAGTTATATGGTTTCAAGAATTCTTATACAATAAAAATAATTTTTAAACAGATACTATCTGGGAGACCCGAGTTCTATCCCAGGTCACATCATACCAAAGACTTAAAAAAAAAAAAAAAAAAAAAAGTTACTTGATACCCCCTTGCTTAACACTCAGCAATATAAGGTACATATCAAGGGTAAAGTGGAGCAATCAGGGAAAGGAGTAGCGCCCTCCCTACACCTCAGTGTAGTAGCTATTGAAAAAGGAGCTTTCTGGTCACCCTTGACTACTGTCGCCAACTTTACTTACTTTTATCATTCTCAATCAGAATGGACGTGGGAGTAACAGCAATGAAGAGGTTTGGTTTGGTTCCTTTGTTTAATGGCATATCAACCTTCATGGGTTATTTAATGCCAAAGCCATTCTTCTAGAAGAACAGTAGTGGTACTATTTAACCCATAGCTAGGGGGTTCATACCTTTCCCAAGGGTATTTGTTTGAAAGTGAATGTAATAGCACGACTGAAGTTCCAACTCACATACTACGATTCTGCAGTTCATCACTTTAACCATTACACCACGAGGACACCCCCCAATGAAGAAGTACTCCCCATTCTGGAGCCTTACCACCAGATGCAGTAAGCATATTTTAAGTCCCACAAACAGGGTTTTCTGTCTAATTCTAATACCACATGAACAATTACATGGTTTAAAAAGAAACTTCCTATTTAATAGCAATTAGGTTTGTATACAGTAATATGGTTTCAAGTATTATTATGTAAGACCAATAATTTGCAAGCAATTATATGGTTTCAAGTTACTAAAAATAATCCTTAAGTTTCAAATCTTCCAATTTAATAATAATCATTTGTTTGCAGTTATATGGTTTCATAGGTGCTCACAGTGTAATGTTTATCATCATTGAAAATAGTGACCAGAGTCCAAATCTTTTATGAGGCCGTTTGCATTTCCTATAGCACTAATACCCTTGAGAAAGGTATGCATCCAACAATTCTTTCTCCAGCTGTAGGTAAATGTAGGGTAGACTGGGTTCTTTAACTTTGGTATGGTAACTAGTCTAAGGACAAAACTGAATTCAAACCTCTTAAAAAAAAAAAAAAAAAAAAAAAAAAAAGATTTTATCACATCTTGCTCATGCAGAGAGGTTGTAAATTTCACAAGTTATCTAATACTAATAATTTTCAAACAGATTTATTTGACCCATATATAAGACTAACAAATATTACTACTCCAGGTCAGAGTGGACCTGAGAGTAATGTCAAAAGAGTAGAGTACACTCCCAAGATCTCCAGAATTGGAGCCTCACCATCATTAAGAAACTTTTTTGTATATATGCTCATAATTAGGCTGATTATATAAGATGCTAGTAAGTAGATTTCACTAAGCAACACAAAAACAACCTAACATTGTAAGATGATATAGGGAATATTCTAAAACATTTTTAAACAAGCAAATGACATTTATCAGACTGTCACATAAGCAAAATAATTTGTAAATAGAGCTAAAATAAGCCATTTGCAGGGCAACTGATATTATACAAAACTTATAGGAGGTACAAGATACAGATCATACACTTCATTGAAGAATTAACTCAATCCAACCTAAAATGAATAGATCCCTTAACTGTGAAAAAGCAGGGAATACAAGGTAACTTTCACATACCATTTTTCATGGCATATAAGACCCCCCCCCACTCCCTTAAAAGAAATCTAGCAAGTCTTATGACGAATCGAGATATCTAATAGCTTGATATTTTATTCTGATACTTGTACATAACTATAATATCAATAATAAGGAAGATGTGTTGATATAAAGTTGTAATAGCTCAAATATACTTATTTTGTAAGGACTAACTATGACTGGTATGCCTTTACTAAGCAAGAGAATTACAGCATGTCCCTTCCTAAGTGCATCAGCACAAAATGACAAAAAAATATCTAATGAAAATTCAAAATCATTACACTCACTCAATTTTTTTTGATTCCCTATAAAGACTTTCTTACATTATATAGACCGTTTGGAAATGATCCAGCCATTTAATGTTAATGAAAAATAGCCTGTCCAGAACAATAGCACGTTTCTAGGCATCTTACACTGATTCCATCATCCTTTCCACAAGTCTGCAAAATCTCCCTGCCCCAAATCAACAGCAGCTGCTCCATTGCATTTTTCTTAATATCACCCATGGTCTGAAATTTCTCTTTCAATATTAGTTTTTGGTTTAGAAAAACCCAGAAGTTAAGAGTCATATCTAGAGCACAGAGATAAAGTAAGCTAACAGACTTGGGGATAATTAATCAAGAATCCTACACAAGACAGGAGGAATGGACATCTTAGATATTACAAATATGGATATTTTCTGGACAGTGACTGAAATGTATAATTTTTAAAATTATTTTATTCTCACAGTATTAATTGCCATTTTTCTTTGATTATAAATCATATATTCATGCGACATTTTTAGATGTTCCAATTGTTGAGAGCCTTCCAGAACAATTACATTCATCAGATTCCTTGCCAAACAAAGTATAGGTACCAACTTTTATCCAAGCTTCGTTTATCGAATTATCTCTGAAAGCCTTAATCACTTGAATAGTTTTCACAGTGAAATGTATAAGTTTCAAGCATAACAATGTATATCCACACTGAATGGGAGTTGCATAGTATATAAAGTTCACATAATAGCATCTCATTTCCAACCGAGTAACTTTACAGTGTTTTGTTCATGCCGCACCATCATTGGGTTTAACTCAAGGTCATATCAAGTAAAGACCTGACAGCTATATAACTGCAGTCCTTGACTGGAGGCAGACATGGTTGCCTAATTACAACTAACTTGCAATTAAGAAAATTTTTTAGCAAAGAACTTGTGAGTGATATCCAATAATTAGCAACTATACCTATTATAAGAAATCTATTTTCTTAAATTCTTCAACCAAAAGTTGATGTTAAGGAGTAAATTTTGAGCCAGGGTGGTTAATTGGGTTTTATGGCATATCAACCATAGTAGGTTATTTAATGCCAAATCCTGTTTATACACACACACACACACACACTTGTAAAGAATAAGTTTGTAGATAAGACTTTTAAAAAGCCAGAGCTCATTGGTTTGCTTACAGTTCAATGGTTTTAAGTATTTCTATCTAACACAAATAATTCTATTTACTATTAATAATCTTGTCGAGAGTGAAATGGTTTCAAGTATCACTAACAATTTAACATCAGTCATTTGTTTGCACAGTTAAATAGATATAATTATGATTTGCAAGAGAATAGTTTATAGAGTATGAAGATTTTTATTTTATTTTTTTAAGAAACAGATTGTGGAGATTTAAAAATTCCATTTAATACCACAGTTCAATAGGTGTTTCATACTGCCAAGTTAAAGACTTCTAGAAATTCTTTAATATATTTGACTTACATTTTGAAAACTAACAAATGTATTTTTCAAGAATTTTTTTTTTTCAATCTCCTAAGGCAACTCAAGAACCAGTACTTTGGCTTGGTTTATTTGTAAATTTTTTTGTTTGGGTTTTATGGCATATCAACCTTTGTAGGTTATTTAATGCCAAATCCATTTTTATACAAATAAAGTTCTATTTCAAACAATTCAGTTTAGCGTAAGTACACAATTGAATTGTAAAAAAACATTTTTATTTCAAGCTATTCAGTTTAGTCAAACAGTCCCAATTCAAACAATTCAGTTTAGTATAATTTATTTTCTGAGTGACTGCAATCAGATTGAATGTCAAGCAAACAGATCCTTCACTTAACAGTGTTGCTTATCATAAGCCAGGTAAGTCTACAAATTGAAACTGGAGCCCACTAATTCAATTGCTTTCTTTACCTAACACAACCCACACGCCCATTTTGTACAGCTTCATTTGTAAATGTTTGATTGTAATCATATTTTCAATATTCCATTGCACTTTTTTTGTTTATAATCATTTGTTCACAGTTATATACTGGTGGATTGATTTTAATGGCATCTCAACATGGCTAGAGTTAATTCATGCCTACAATTTAAGGTATCACATTCATATATTTTAGTGTAGTTGTTTCTTAGTTTTTTTTAAACACTGTCCAATCAAGTCCCTTAGCTGTACTCACTAGGCCCTGTCATGTTCCTCTTTTGCGAACTTGTCAAACAAGACTCACTTTATATGGAATAAAAGTCTCAAAGTTGCATTTGAGCATTCCAAAAAAGTCATAGCTAACCTAACCTGAAAAGGCATCTCTACATTCAAAAAAGATTGAGCAACCTGCCTCGCCCCAGATTGGAGCAAAGAAGGAATGGGCTCCCTATTGCTGCAGAGGTATTGCTTGTGCACCATTGACAAAGCCCCAGTTTGCCGCCCTGAAGGCTGGTGCCTGATATTAGCCGGCAGCTGATTCTGTATCAATACTGAACACAGATACATACTTATTGAGGACAAGGCTGCAGCAATCGCATGGACATTGGAAAAATGTCACATGTTTGTAATGGGCTGTCTAAACCTTATAGTAGTCTCTCGCAACCCAGCAACCATCTTGCAGGCACTCCTAAATGTATTCCCAACTGAACCCTCTGAGTCTGACAACATAGACGACTGGGTCAAATCAACAACCCTACTAGCAATATTCAGGGCAAGCGACAACAGTGCTCATCTCACCAGACATTATCCATGCAGCTGGATGCAGCGACCTGCAATACAATAAGTTAATAGATACAATATAAAGTGGATCCCGAGATCCACAAATACAGGGAAGTGAAACACCGCCTCAGTGTTGACGATGGATTAGTGCTCCGAGATCAAAGGATTGTCACTTTTAAATCTTACAGATCTTGCATTTTGCACATCAAGGAGAAGTTGGCATGAAGGCCCATCCCAACGAATCTGTTTATTGGCCCGGGACAAACACCTCAATCTGTAACACTAGAGCGGGTTGTATATACTGCTCAAGAACTGCCCCTAGTCAACCAAAGGAACCAATCAACTTGACACCATCTCCTGATTGGGGGTGTCCTCGTGGTGTACTGGTTAAAGCGATGGACTGCGGAATCGTAGTACGCGAGTTCGTACTCCAGTCGCGTTATTACGTTCACTTTCGGGCAAATACCCTTGGGAAAGGTATGAACCCCCTTATCTCCCTCCAGCTATGGGTAAATAGTAGGGCAGACTAGGTTCTTTAGCCTTGGTTAGGCAACTAGTCTAGGAGAAGGAAAACTCTGAATTAAAACCTGTTAAACTCCGCTTAAAATTTGACCTTGTGTCATATCCTGCCCGAGCGGAGGGGTTGGTAAATAGGATCTCCTGATTGGCCATTTCAGCAAATTGTCATGGACCTCTTCTATGTTGGGAACCATGGGTATTTAGGATGCGCTGACAGGTTAACCAGCTGGTTGACTATACCACTTGAGCCATGGACAAACTAATGCCTCAAGGCTTATTTTGATTTTCTGAGATATATTTCAAACCTACGATGTCCCTGAAGAACTCAGCAGTGATGGTGGGCCATCCTTCACATCCCTTCCATTCAAACAGTTTTTACAAGACTGGGCTGTTAAACACAAGCAATCATCTGTCGCTTACTCACAATTGAATGGTCGAGCAGAGCTTGCTGTCAAATCAGCCAAGAGAATCATAAGTGGCAACACAGAAGCTCAGAGATCGTTGGACAGTGACCATGCAGCAAGAGCCATCCTCCAATACAGGAATACACGCATCCAAAACATCAGGCTGTCCCCTGCTCAACTGCTACTCCACTACCGGCTTATAATCATAACTATGTTTTCAATGTTTCACAAAAAAAAAAAAAAAAAAAAAAAAAAAAAACTTTCTATTTGTCTATAATAATCTGTACACAATTACATAGTATCAAGTATCCCTACTTAATACAAATAATTTGCACAGTTATATGGTTTCATATATTCCTTTCTAATACAAATATTTTTTAAACAGATCTATTTGACCCATAGATGGGACCTTAACAGGACCTAGGAGTAATGGAAATTAGGGGGTACTCCATACTCCATAGAACTGGAGTCATCACCAAACAATCTAATGTCACACCCTGGACACCTCTACAGAGGATACAGTCAATGTATTTTAAACCCAACAGACAGGGTGACACCAAAGATTTCAAATTGTCTTAAAATTTTAACATGGTAAAATAAGTATTTTCTTTATATCCTGTAAAATAAAGGCAAATTATTATTAAGACTACAAATTTAAGATTATTGAATAAAACATTTTAATATGAAAATTGTTTCCAAGTTTAATTCATTATTTTTCCCAAAGTATTTTTATGCTTCATTGATGAGTATTTTAAAATTAGTTTGTGATTGATTCATATAAGTACACTTTGCTTGCTAATCAATAAGAAATAATTTCTAGTAAAAAGGTATACTTGTTAATCTGCTAATTATTGGATATCATCACTAACAAGTCCCTTGCTAAAAATTTCCTCAATAATTGTAGGTTACTAGTAATCTAAGCTACTACATGCTTGCCTTCAACCAAAGGCAATAGTTACATGACTATCAGACCATTACCTGGTATGGACTTGGTCTAACTCAATAATGAAAGTATTCGCTCTATCAGAAATTGTGGTCACAGAATTTAAGGGACAAATACATTGCTGGATAATTGACATTCATTGCCATAAATTCATTTGAGAAAGAAAAATGATTTTCAAACATTTTAATGATTTTAAGTTTTCTTCAAAAGTCATTTGTTCTTTTCCTTTTAAAATAGGACATTAACTTCTAATGAAGTTATAGGACCAAGTGTTAAGATTAGAATATTTTTTTTTTATCAAGAAATTAATTAGCATTTGATTAATGATAAAAGACACTACAGGCCCTTCAGTATAGTTCGATATCTTATTCTGACTTCTGCTCAATAAAGACTACCAAAAACTCATAATCTAAAATAAGATAACCAAATCAAGCATAAGAGAATAGAGGAAAAAAAAAAAAAAAAGGCACACTAAGTCCCTCTAGAATGATGTCAGACTATTATTAATATTCGTCCATCCCTGGGAAGAATAAAAAAATAAATAAATAAATAAAAAATTTTAAAAAATAGTATGGAAAAGAAATACTCTCAGCATAAATAGACTATGTAACTATGCGTTTCATTAAGTATAACCTGAAAAGCTTTTAACTTGAAATATATTAAATATATTTCAAATCATAAGAAATATATCAAAAACCTATAATTTGTTTTTAGGAGTTAAGCTTATAAATTTACTTATTAGAATCATTGAGAAAAATATTGCAGAGAGAAAGAAAAAAGTTAGATTTTATTTTTAAATTGCATAATGTTACTACACAAATTTTAAATATTATGTATATAAGAAAAAGAATCTGAACTATTTACCAAATAGTCCGAAGTGTCCATTCATTGTAATAACACCCTAACCATAATTAAACAAAAAGATTGGATATGTTAAAAAAAAAAAATAAAAAAAATAAGATAAAAATTAATTATACAATAATTTATAATCGAAGACTATAAATTCCTGAAAATGATTTCACTGAAAGAGTTCATAACACCAAATTCATGTTTACATTCAGTCAATAACAGCTCTCCTTATGTCCTAATGTTCCTTTTTCATTGTTGAACACTAACATACCATATTTTTTTATTAAATCATACCCATGCAAAATCATTACATCAATCAAGCCAACATGATACTAATTATTAATGAAAATACTGACATGATTGACATTGGAATCAATGACAGACTAGTTTGAGAATACAGCATAAAAAGAAAAAAAATAGATGCAGAGTTTGTTTTGTTTGTTTTTTTTAATCTATGGCCACCTAAACAAAACTCAAGGCAGAATAAATTTATCTCTACTAAAAAGTTAATATTAAATCATATAATTAAAATAAATAAATGAATAGATAAATAAAAAATAAATGTTAGCTTAAAGAAAAGCTTAAGTTTGATACAAGGCCATAATAGGATAATTAACTTGAAAGATTAGTACTCAAACCATTACAATTGGGAACTACGAGGATTATTAAATAAGTTTCCAGACTTTTTTCATATAGGCACTTTTATTGATAGTACACACATGAAACTCTAGTCCCCTTTGAAGTAATCTCCTCTGGATGCAACGCACTGTTCTAACAACTTCTGGAACGCCCCATGGAAGTCCTCTTGTGCGAGCGTGTCAATGACCTTTGTCACAGCCTCTTTCATCTCTTCAATTGTCTCATAACGACAGCCTCTGAGCTTAAGGAATAACCAAAAGTCACAGGGAGCAAGGTCTGGACTATAGAGAGGGTGACAAACTGTCTTGATGCCCATCTTGCTCAAATAGTCTGTGACAAGGATGGAGTTGTGGACTGGTGCATTGTCCTGGTGGAAATGCCACTGACCCAATTTGAAGAGTGCTGGCCTCTTCCAACACAATCTCTTTCTGAACTCCCTTAAAACCTCCACATAGTAACCCTAGCCCTAAGCCTTTGGCCAATCAACTCTGGTGTATTGACTTCCTTACTCCTCCCATACTTATCATCCCTCACAGACTCCCTGCCTTCCTTGAATCTCTTATGCCACTCAAAAACTGATGCTCGATTGATGCAAGATGGTCCAAAAGCAGTCTGAAGCATTCCATATGTTTCTGTGGCATTTTTTCCAAGTTTAAAACAATTTTATTGCATATCGTTCTTCTAAAGTCCAGACTGCATTTTTGAAAATCATCAGCTGTGACAACCAGGCTTTAGTAGGGTGTATTCAATTCCTATTGTAGCTGTTCATTTGAACCTGAAATCATAAAAATTAATCAGTCATCTCATAAGATATATAGCAATAACATTGTGAATTTTCGAGAGTCTACGTCAATTTTAAATGCCTGTACCAAAAAAGTCTAGAAACTTATTGAATGCACCATGTAGGTACTAAAAATCATATATATCTGCAACTGAAGTATAGGTTTGGTTTTAAGGCATATCAACCATTGTAGGTTATTTAATACCAAATCCTTATATCATTACATAGTAAATATTAATATTTTAAAAATGTGCCTTAGCTCATCCCCCCCACACACACACACAGTTAAATGGTTTCACTTATATCTAATACAAATACATAGGTAAATGTAAAAACTTCTATTTCAAACAATTCAGTTTAGTTTTATTTGACCCATAGATAGGACCCTATCAGCTGCTACCAATGAAGGGGTACTCCACATTCAAAGCTCCAGCATTACTGAAGCCTCACCATCAGATTGTTTAGTATCATATCCAGGATACTTGATGAGGAAGAGGTCTTACTCCCCTGTAGAGATACAGTCAGGGGTATTCTACAGCCCCAGCCAATTGAGCCACTGAATTATTGGGAAAATTAGACATTTTAAATGTTTCTATAACGTACTCCTAATGAAATGAAATTGATTTCAAGTCAATACAGCTACTAAAAGCAGAGTTATTGGTGACACTTTAAGAGTACCACAACCTGGTGAATTATCTGAATTTACTAATACACACACAACTACAATTATGTTTTCAAAATCATATTAAGATCAAAACAAGTAGTATATTGGTGCAGCATTGTTAAAAAGGTGACAAATCAGACAAAAGTGAACAAAGTATTAACATTCCATTTTCTACTTTATTATCAAATCTTGGGGGAAGAGGGGAAAAGAAATCTTGAAATTTTTGCTTTTTGAAAACCACAATTCAAAATTTTGTATTTTCTCAATTGCATAATTTACTTGTATTTTTTTTTTAAACTGCATCACTTGTTAATTAGTTTTGCTTTTGAAATTTATTCAGTAATGATAAAACCATTCTAATATAGATTTTACAAAAGATCCATAGCAAAATAAAATAAATGAATTAAGAAATATATAATGCATTTCTTACTATACTGTCATATGTGATACTATTCTCTACCTGGGCACATTGCCAGGTTGGAGTTAAATATTAAGATTGCAATACATCAATTAATCAAAGAATAAACTTCAGAAGTGATCGAGAAAAGATAAATAACCCCTAAAATATTCCTTTTAATAAAAGTTTGGAATTAGGAATACATTACTTCCTTGCATCCCTAATAAAAATATAAATAAAGATATTTTCTGAATATAGATAAAGCTATATTGTTAAAATGATATGAGCGGTTAACCTAAAAAAAAAACAAAACAAAAAAAAACCTGTAAATTAAAAAAAGAACAATGCTGAGAAGAAACCCAAGACATTGGATTGGCAACAATTCTTTTTGATATTCCCCCACCTCCAAAAGTTAAAAAAAAAAAAAAAAAAATTCATGTCTTTATTTCCCCTATCCATTTTATTACTTCTATCTGAAGAGGCAGTCTGCATGATAGCCTGTTGAAATAAATTTGTAATAACAAAATAAATGATCGTTGTGTGTGTGTGTGTGTGAGCGCGTGCGCACACACACTTTAAGTACAAAAAAAAAAAAAAAAAAAAAAAAAAGATATTAAAACAGGATAAAAACTCACCACTCAGTATCATGTCAAGAGTTTTTATCCTGTTTTATTATTACCTTATATGTGAAATATATTGATATTGATCAGTATTTTCACACATTGAACATTCTAAAGATTTTTCAGATTAAAAATGCTTTTAGCATTAAATTTTAATCAAATATCTGTGTGTGTTATATATATACATACATACATATCTACACACTAACAAATCTAATTATCACTACTGGGATGTGATTTCAAAAAGATTTCCACTATTAAATAGCTAGCAAATTCATTTCTAAAAAAAAAAAAAAAAATAAAAAATAAATAAAATTTAAAGCAAGGTTTTTTTTTTTTGCAAATAATTTATTCTAATAGAGATGAAGTATACAATAACATTTGACAACAATGCATGTAGTGTTTGTGTGCAATGTAGGTTTTAGCATAAAATAAATTTTGTTTTCTTTTATTAAGTACAAACCAACAGTTTGTTTTTGTTGTTTTTTTTACAGTGTACTTAAAATGTGTCAATCATCTCATTCCTTCTCATAATGGGTTAAACATTCCAAAATTTTCTAACTAATCTGACCATAATACATGCCTATGTTTTGATGGAGTTAAGATCAGGTGATTGACATCAGACATTTGGTTTGGTTTCTTTGTATTAACTTTGTGGGTAATTTCATGCCAAAGCCATCTTTGTAGAAGAACAGAAGTGGTATTATTTAACTCATAGGTTGGAGAATAATGGGGATTCATACTTTTCCCCAAGGGTATTAGTCCAAAAGAGAATGTAAGAGTGCAAACGGAATTTGAACTCACTATGTTGCAATTCAGCACATTAGCCGCTATGCCAGGACAGACATCAAGTAAAACCATCACAGGATTAAAAAAAAAAAAAAAAAAAAAAAAAAAAAAGCTACACAAGCCATGATTTTATTAAAAAATTGCCTGTTTTATTTCCATCATAAAATTTATCCAGGCTTAAAAGCAATAATTTTTATTAATACATTTAGTACACCTTAGCATAAATGGACTTCTCACATTGTACTAGTTTGACAATTCCAGAAGCAGAAAAACAACCCCCATACCACAATTCCACCTAATCAATGGTTCATTGTGATAGGTGGAGATTTCATTTGACATTTGGAGAAATCCTTCTGGAACACTGGTAGTTTGAAAATTGACATGTTCTCTGGAGTGATGAGTCAAACTACTGACTATCATTAAATCTATTTGATGCATAGATAAGACCCTTACAGATACTATCATTCCAGGTTGGAGTGACCCTGGAAGTAATGGGAATGAAGAGGTACTTCAGACTTCCCAGTTCTCCAGAACTGAAGCCTCACCTTCATATACAGTTTAGTATCATACCCAGAACACCCCATTGGAGATGGGGTTACCTCTCTGCAGTGAATATAGTCAGCATATTCTAAGCCCTAGCAACAGTGTATGTTGTATAGTTTGAATGTGAAAACAACTTAAGAATGACAAATCAAAATCTGACCAACTTTAAAAAATGGCGGATGAAAAACAGTAAAAATTTCTTTTAATTATGATCTTAATGAATTTGTCTACAAAAGAAAAAAATTTCAGATATACTTATATACAAACTTAGTAAAACAAAACTATCCAAGACAAAAGAGCAATTGCACAAAACATGAACAGTGTTCGTATCATCTAAAAAAAATTTTTTTGCTGAGTACGTACAGTCAACCAGTATAACTTTTTGCATTATATAGAATCATAGATCATATTTATAGGTTAGCCAAAAGGATAATGGCAAGAACAAGACCTGTCAATTTTGCTAAGTAAAAAACTTATGACATTTTATATTAATACTTATGAAGTTAGTATGCTCTTGTTAAGGACATGACTATCTCTTCTCTCCAGATATGAGTAAATAGTAAGATAGACTGGGTTCTCTAGCCTTTGTAAAAGACTATTTTGAATAAAAACTAAATTCAACCCCCTACTAGCATGGTAGCTTAATTTGCTATAGTGTAGTGGCAAAACCAGTCTCTATGGTAGTCTGGCAACTTATGTAGCAACACTAATGCCAAGTAGCATCTTGACCTTCCCTTGATTAACATTAATAGAGCCATGAACAGAAGATATATGTAGCATGGACAACTGCCAGTCATCCATTCAACCTTGCTCAAGCCTGTACCAAGATCCAGATGCAGTTTCATGCATATAAGATTGATTTTTGCATCATTAACCTGACATAGTAATGAAAAATAATTATTTCTATAAGGCATACATGTTGGATATCACTTAGCTCAGGTCTACAACCAAAAGCTTGTATAAATGCATTTCAATTACAAAAGTGAAAATCAATTTTGATTTGTGTCACTTAAAACTGGAATGCCCTTTTAATAGTATCCAAGATTAAGAAAATGTTGCTTACATTTAAAGTGTTATAAGTTACCATATAAAGGTGATTTGATACAATGATTTTTCTGTTACTTAGAAATTTACAAGTTCATGATTTATATAAAATATCTATAAGTAATATCTGATGTAGTTAACTATGTGAGATTCCACAATGTCAGACCATCTGGCATACAACACAACACATGGTCAAAGTTCTGTACTCACCACAAAAAAAAGAGGGGGGGGAACTATTAATCTTTATATTTATTTAGGTATACTATTGAATTTTTTTCCCTTGACACCAGAGAACAAGGGGGGAGAAAAAAAACAAAACAAAAAAAAAAAAAAAAAAAAAAAAAAAAAAAAACACACAAACCTAATGCGAGCTGGTCAGGCCACAAAAAGGGAATAGAACCTATCTTGAGAATCTATTGTGATTTCACAGAAGGTTGCAAAAAAAAAAAAAAAAAAAAAAAAAAAAATTAAATTATGAATTTCCTTGACTGGTTCAGGTCTTAAACATTAATGCGAGGTACCCTTCACCACCTTAAATTCTAAATCAGTGTTCACGAAACACTTCTGGGGCAAAATTGCTGACTATAAGTGTTACTATGGATTAGTAATTGCTTTTGGTTAGTACGAAGAAACAAACATCTCAAGATAAACATACTGCTCTTTCCCACATGACCAACTACTAACCATATATCTAACCAGCCATCCATTTTTCCACAATACAAAATATAGCATAACAGGGAATTTTTTTTATATGTAGTCACTTTTAGTTATTGCTAGTCTGTCTCATCTTTGTGACAAGCTTTCCTCACCTAATAAAAACCTTCCTGTGAGCCTGCATAAGACTTAGGTACCATGAAAATATTTAAAAATAACTTAATGAAAATAGAAATGCAATTTGTGACATAGATCTTACACAAAAATTTACTTTGAGCATTCACACTATGGCTTGATTTATCTATTTATCAAAAGCAAATTGTCAACTAAGGCAATAAATAGGTTACCATTTGTTAATACTATCTAATCAGTTGAATTTGACAATGATTATATATTTTGAACATTTATTTTTAAAATTCAGTTTTGCATTCAGTGTTCAATTGCAAGTCGATTTTTTTTTTTTAATACAAAACTCAAATCATATAAGTAAATTAAGCCAATCAAAAAGTTTAGAACCCATTAAAAGTAAAGTTGGTGACCTGAGTCGAGGGTAACCCGAAAGCTCCTTTTTCAATAGCTACTACACCAAGGTGTAGGGGAGGGCACTACTCCTTCTCTGGATTGCTCTACTTTATCCTTATCTTATAATGCTGAGTGTTAAGCAAGGTGCCATCAAGTACTTTTTTTTTTTTTTTTTGAGTCTTTGGTAGGACTTGACTTAGGATTGAGCCCCAGTCTCCTGGACCAATGGTAAACACTACTCATTAGGCCAAAATCACATGGAAACAAAAAAAACAAACTTTGAAACTTATCAGTCAAAATTTTATCTTTGACATTCACTTCTACAGTTACTAAATTCACTGGTAACATTGACAAAACATTGTAATTTGATCGATTAAGTTTCCTCTTCTGATTGGAGTTTTTTTTTTTATATTAAATTAAGTTCAGTCATCAATATCTTAAGGTGATACCAGAATGTGTGGTATCAAGTTTTCCCTAGTATAACTGCAAGATACAAGGAAAAAAAAAAAAAAAAAAAAAAAGAGTTGGTACAAGGATATACCTTTGCTTTAATTGTTCTATGATACTGAAAGAATGCTCCTTTGAGCATTTATTGTAGAAAATAACTTGTAGAAAAATAAATTGTAGAAAATAACTTAGAGTGGTTGATGTTCTTAAGCTTTTTTTCTTTCTTGTAGCTGCCTGGCAGTGAAAATGGTGTCTATTGTTCTTCATTAAGGGTAAAATCCTCAGAGACCCAAGGTAGATTTCTTCAGCCATAGAGATCAGATGGAATGAAAAAAGAGATTCCCTTTCATGAAGTTTTCTGAAATATTAGGTGATTTTCAGATCAGCAGAATCTGTCCTGTGTTTTTAAGAGTTCTATTGGGATATCAAGCCTTATCTTCAAGGTAGATAATGCTTATGCGACTTCGTGTTAGTGGTTTATCCATTGTGGGTCCCAGAGGAAATAGGACACTATCAGCTGCAGAGGGTCTGTAGGAAATGTCAAATCCATCATTTGAAGATGTAATCATCTGCGTTAAGAGTACCTTGTGAATTATTCAGTAGCACAATCGAGCTGCTTACTGTTATATAGAATATTCAATTTTTTTTTGTATCCCCTGTCTAAGTTTTATACTAGATACTACTTTAGATAAAATAGAAGTATCTACTGTCCACTTTGTATTTAGAAAAAAAAGTAACCTTCCAGAAGAATTTGAGTAGAACATTCGTTAACGTGCCACAAAATCATTTTTCCGGTTCTTTATATACTATTTTTTTAAGTCTCAAATTCATTTTTACTTCATATTAAAATAGTATTAGAACTGGTGATCGTTAATTACGAATATCGTGTACTATTATGCGAACGAATTAAGGAGCCAAAACATTGTCTTCTGAATTGGGCACCTGTAGAATTATTCCGAAGAGAATGCTGTCAGTTCTGATTTTCATCTTTTTATATTTATTTATTTGGTGTGTAATTAAGAGGTAACCGAGAAATTTATCTTTAAAAAAATCTTAGAATCTAACTAAAAACGAGAGCACACTTTCATTGCTAAATCGTAACAAAATACGACGAATAATGCCAACACAATTTGTAATGAAAGAAAAAAAGTTTTGTAAACATTAACGAATAAACACGTTATTACTGTCAAACGAGCCTATGCAGTTTTTAAAGACAATGAAGACAGATACGAAAATAATGATGGCTTTCTGTGTAAGAAAAAAGTAATTAATTCTTAAGAAAATTACTAATCTACTGAAACTAGAATTAAAATAAAAATATTTCAAAGTATAGCCCCCCTCTCCCAATGTAGGGAAAACAGAATCCAATAGCCGGTCAGTATGATTAAGTATTTAACTTTTTTCTTTAATATATATCCCTGCTACTTCATGGGCATAGAGTCAATATTTTACAACATGCACATTAGTTATAAAAAGGTACCAGCTGTTTCCTTCCTAAAACAAAAAATGCAAAAAAGGAAAGATTCGATCTTCGGTAGTATTAATCATCATAATATTCCAATTGATTTTTTTTTTCTCCAACACTTGCAGGAGACACACAGCCATTTGATTTTACAAATAAAACAGTAATCAAATCTGAAAAATGTATTTTAAAAAATAAAAAAATTCAGCCGTATCAGAGTTTGTTTTAAATTTGTTTGATTTATTCATTTTTTTTTCTTGGTACGATTCTACATTCTAATAAAGTTTAAAGAAGAAAAAAATTCTCTTCAATGACCGTTTCTGAACTAAGCATGCATGGCTACCATTTTTTATGGTAGCCTTTAGGAAAGTAAAGTTGAAAGATCCCTGCTTTTAGTGTTAAATACGATACTTGCGAGTATAAGTCAAGGGTAAAATTACTAATAGATGGTATAATAGTTTCAGATGTGTTGAGAATTTTATTATTCACATAAAATCGTAATCTATAATACTTTTCAATGAACGTGCAGACAGATAATACACTGATCCTAGACCATTTCATACGTAAATAATTCCATAAGAAAAGTTCCAAATGAATAGAAAAGATTTCAAGCACTGATTTTCATTTTGCAACATAATCTTACCATTCTTATTTCTTTAAGTTCATCATGGACACTGAACATTTTTTTAAATAAAGAAAAAAAGCTCTAAGTGTTCCAAAGTGAACTTGTGTTCAACATTGAAACATGGAGGTAAGAATCTGCAGACAAACATCAATCAATCAAGTTAGCTGTATTCATCTCTCTCCATAAAAATATTACCTGTTTTTTGGCGTTTACAGGTGTATTACTCAGAGTTGAAATCACAAATAGGAGGGAGAAAAGAGAGTTAAATTATCTACTTAATCTTGCAGATATTTTCAATTAAAATAAATAAATAAATAAAATAATAATTATTTTTTTAAATGTTTAAAGTTTATAGAGAACGGGGAAAAAGAGCAAACAATGCTTAACATAACATGTGACAAGAAACATTCAAATGAGAAAAGGCTTCGGGGGAAAATACATCTTCACAAAAGCTCTAATTTTATTCGATTTTATTTGTCAATATTGATAACCTGAATCTGTAAAGTGATATTTTGTGTATACTTGTCCCATCACCAATTTCATCATTTCCCTCCACGACTTGGAAGTGGTTTTTAAGTGCTGTTCTCAGTATAGGCATTTAGAATTTAAAGACCAATTTCCCCTTATTAGTAGAGATAGTTGCTTTTTAGCCCTATTAGCAAATAATTGGCAGTTTTAAAGAATTTAGATGATGCATTCACCGAATGGATATAATACTACTAATAAAAATACAGCAAAAGTATTTACTTGCAAACCGGCTTGAACAGTAAAAATGTAGAATTTAATGGTTAATATTGACCGTTGCACACACAAGTAAATAGTTTAAATTTAAAGAAGCATCACTTATCCCGTGGCTGAAAAATTCTAAGACAGACAAAAGAAAGAGGGAATAAAAACAGATTGTTGTTGGAGGGTGAGGAAGACTTAAAGTCAGTTCTTAATACTTTAGTAACTTCCGCAACAGAATTCCCTCATTTATGGTTCTGGTTTTTCCATAGTTTTACTTGTTTCAGTTTAAATGCAGCTATTTAGGGGATATTAATTTGTTATTTTTAGGTAAGAAACATTGATTAAAAGCAAATCAACATTTACATGTATTAATAATTAAAGTCATTAATTCAATGTTTTTATTTAGGGGAAGGGAAGGGACATTATTAGGATAGAAAGAGGAAATTTAGTAAAAAGCCTTGTGTATGTATATATTAGTTCAAACAAATCGAAGAGAAAATAAGCAGCGTTTTCTTGGGGAAAAAAAGAAAGGGGGGGGGGAGATTTATTCCAACTGAATTTCAAACAAAAGGAAAACGCATTTCGCCACTTAAGTTTGTTTTATAAAGTTTTTAAAATAAGTGTAATGAAGAAGTATAACAAAAAGGCTATGTAAAAATAGGAAGAAAATAAAGATATTGATTTTTTTTCTTACAAACATTATCCTTGCTTTAATCCTTTCATTTAACTAAATGAAAAATATTTACCTCCGTCTCTTCTTCCTGCCGGAGAATCCAAAGGTTATTATGTAATCCGGTTAATTGGTCAGTCATAGTCGTTGCTGACAAGAGTTTTTAAAAGAGGAATAAAAACTAGGATAAAAAAAATAAAGCTAAGAGAACGCGAAGAGAACTGGCCGGCGTTGCTGTTGTGTGTAATAATTGTTTGCGCACAACGAGCAACAAGAATAGTCCACCATGTTGTGTTGGGTTGCTGGACGCTAAGGGGAAAAAATTGAGAGGAGAGACAAAAAAATCCACCAATCAACGTCTCTCTTGTATAGACATTTGGCAAGCGAGAATCTTAGCTTAACCAGGTATTTCGATTGGTCGGCTCTATACTGATATCAGCGTTTTGGTATTTATTTTTCATAGCCGTCGATACAATACCAACACATGCTTTATAGGTATTGGTGTTATAATTTGATATATCACTGATATACAAAGTAGATAAATAACAGTGAGAAGTGAACGTTAATTTTGTGAATTGACATATGCAATATTGATTGCTACTTAGTGGTGTGTGTGGCATCCGGGAAAAGTCTTCCGGAACGGGGACCCATGAGAAAAAAAATGATATCCCAAAAATTCTAAACAGGATAAAAATTATCAACAGCATTAAGGAAGCTTAAAATTGTCATTTAAAGTATTATTTAGAAAGTTACAAATCTTAGGTTATAATGTCCTGGCTTTTGCTTTAGATATCTTTTCTTTCTTTTTGCCACCAGGGGCTTTTTTTGTTTGTTTGTTTTGTTAAAGACGAAAAGTTTGAACATTGCTTGGATCCGGTCATTGTATATTTACTCTTTCAATAATTCGCCTCTCTTTTACTTTAACTTACGCTTTACACATTCATTCGATTTAACATTATTTGCAGTTTTTAGCTTGCTTAATGTAGACAGACTTCAAAACACGATTTAAATCTACCTCTATTTGACTTGAACACCATGACCGGCAAGGCTAAAATGAACCAATAAACAAATGTCACAAATGCTAATTAGACTTTAAAATGAATCCTGAATAACGTGTTATGTGAATTCTTTACTCTTGTTTTTGTTTGTTGGCTGGTTTTGTTTTTGCTTTTTATTACCCAAAGTTTTTCTCCTAGACCCGGTGTGTGCAGTGGGTTGTTTTGCTTATGAAATTCGTTGGGTTTTTTTGTTGTTGTTTTTTTTTTTTAAGGCAGTCATATTTTATTCTATGCCCACTGAAGCAAAACGATGAGGGTAATTGGCAAAATATCACCTGAATCTTTATGTCTTTATTATGATACTTCCATTGTCCTACATGAGGTACTGTGGGGGTCAGGCCGAGGTCAGGATAAGCTGTGTTACCGTTTTTTTTTTTTTTTTTATCTGACTCCATTCTGAGGTAATTCTATTTTTACCCCACGTTGCCTTGTTGATGTAACTCCTTGAACAAGAAGGCCCAAAAAGAATTATACGAAAGAAGACAGCAACAGATAAGAGACGAAGACGTTTTATTTATTTATTTATTTTTCCTTTATTTCCTGGGTTCAACAACCATTCAATGGGTGAGGGAATTTTCCCTGAATACAATTGAAATGGTTGAATCCCCCAGTCAAGGTGTATAAAAATACGTTAATCATTTCTTGGTATATGTGTGTCCTCATTTGGTATTTTAAAGTTTTAACAATGTGTTAGTCACTTTTGGGAGTTTGTCCAAGTCCAGTGTTTTAGTTCGGAGTTCGATAGGTCCATTTCGTAGCTTTTGTATTTTTGGCATACTGTTAACCGAGACAAGTGCTACTAGTGAAAGGTTAACCCAATGTGGCGCCTTAGAGCAGCCACGTTCGCTTTCACTAGCAGTCTGGAGATTGAGATGTCAATTTGCCGGTCACTGCTGAAAGAAAATTATCTTCCTCCTTCTGTCAGGAGGTCCCTTTTTCTTTACGCATGCATCACCCCTTTTTCCTGTCAGAGGCCTCTGGGAGTTTTCTGCATATAATAATTTTATTTTTTAATTCAATTTTGAAATTTTATTTATTTATTTATTTATTCCCTACAGTACTCTTAGAGTAACAGTTATCGTCATAGGAAATGAAATCAGCGACTCCAGTTCAAATCCCAGATAAAACTGTCTGTGTTTCACGTTGCGTTAATAACCATAAATCCATTTGTTCATTCCCACCCCCAGCTATGGGTAAATAGTAGGGCAGACTGGGTTCTTTAGCATTGGTTTGACAACCAGCCTAGGTGAAGGAAAACTCTGAATTCAAACCAACTTTGCATTACTTAGAATTGACTTTGTGTTACATCTTTCCTGTGGTGGAGGAATTGGATAAATATATACTTCTGTTATCCTACAATTTTATGGAGGTGCCCGTGGTGTAATGGTTATCGTCATAGGAAATGGACACGGCGACACAAGTTCAAATCCTGGACGAGGCTGATTGCATTTCACATAGCACTAATACCCTTGGGAAAGGTATGAATCCAATTATTCTCCCTCCAGCTATGGGTAAATAGTAGGACGGACTAAGTTCTTCAGCCTTGGTTAGGCAACTAGTCTAGGAGAAGGAAAACTCTGAATTCAAACCTGTTAAACTCCGCTAAAAAATTGACCTTGTGTCATATCCTGCCCAAGCGGAGGGGGTTGGTAAATATGCTTATCCTACAATTTTTGTGCCAAAAAGGAAATGTTGAGATACAATGGTTCTCAAAGAAGTAATTTAAATACATGGTTAGGTTCCGTGAATTCATAAATGTAAAAGTGGTAACAGGATTGGGACTAACTAATAAGCAATGTAAAGATGTTGTCTGGCTGGGGAACCAGAATATAGTAGTCCTTTTTTAAAAAAACATTTTATTCTTATATGAATGTTAAGTTAGTTGTTATTTTCTTGGGTGGTAATGCTACACTTTAAGTCTCTTTATGATTCCTGTCCCTTTTCTTATAGATGGGGAGACATATGCATTCAATTAATCTAATGGACAAAGATAAGCTGTGTGGCTTCACTCATCCTAATGTCGAAGTGGGCAAACAACTGAGTATTATCATGTTTATGACAAACATGCAGATGTAGTTGTAGATGTCTGGGTTTAACATATATTTTGTTGATTTTCTCTCTCCCAGTATTCTCCTTTCTTCTAACAATCTCTTTCTTTATATTCTCCTTTCTTCTTCCAAACATTCACTTTCCATACACTCTCTTTTCTTCTACAAATCTTTTTCTACTCTCCTTTCTTCTTCCAAACCTTCTCTTTCTCTACTCTCTCCTTTCTACTTCCAAAACCTTTCTTTCCCTACATTCTTTTTCATCTACAAATCTCTTTCTCCACTCTCTCTTTTCCCCTTAAAAACCTATTCTCTCTCTACATTCTCCTTTCTTCTTTTCTAATCATCTCTTTGTTTGCAATCTCCTTTCTTCTTCCAAACCTTCTCTTTCTCTACAGTATCCTTCTTTATTACTACTTTCTTTTACCTTAGACTATCCTTTATTCTTTTGACACTCTTCTTTCTTCTTACAAAAGTTATTTTTTTCCTAAACTCTCCATTCTTTCAAACATTTTCTTTCCCTAAATTCAACTGTCATCTTCCAAATTTTCTCTTTCTCTATGTTCCCTTTTCTTTTAACTCCCTTCTCTTTTCCTATGCTCTCCTTTCTTCTACCAAACCATCTCTTAGTTTATATTCTCCTTTATCATCCTTCCAAACATTCACTTTCTTTAAATTCTCTTTTCTTCTACAAAGCTCATTCTCTGCTCTCTCCTTTCTTCCAAACCTTCTCTTTCTCTGCACTCTTCTTTCTTCTTTCTTTACATTCTCTTTCTTCTTAGAAACCTTCCCTTTCACTGCATTCTCCTTTCTTCTTCCAAACATTTGCTTTCTCTAAAATCTCCTCTCTTCTTACAAACTTTCTCTTCCTCTACATTCTCCTTTCTTCTTTCCAACCTTCTTCTTCCCTAAACTCTCCTTCCTTTTCTCCACACTTTCCTTTCTTCTTACACCCCTTCTCTTTCTCTACACTTTCCTTTCTTCTTTCAAACCTTCTCTTTCTCTACAATTTCCTTTCTTCTTACACCACTTCTCTTTCTCTATACTCTTCTCTCTTCTTTCCAACCTTCTCTTTCCCTAAACTCTCCTTCCTTCTTCCAAACCTTCTCTTTTTCTACATTCCCCTTTCTTCTTACAAACCTTCTCTTTCTAATTCTCCTTTTTTCTTTCCTACCTTCTTTTTTTCTACATTCCCCTTTCTTCTTTCCAACTTTCTCCTTCTCTAAACTCTCCTTTCTTCTTCCAAACCTTTCCTTTCTCTAAAATCTCCTTTCTTCTTATAGCCTTTCTCTTTCTCTACATTTTCCTCTCTTTTTCCAAACCTTTCTCTTTCTATACACTCTCCTTTCTTCTTCCAAACCTCTTTTTCCACATTCTCCTTTCTTTTTTCCTCTTTTTCTCTACACTTTCCTCTCTCTCTCTAAACTTCTACCCTAAATTCTCCTTTCTTCTTACGAACCTTCTTTTTCTCTATGATCTCCTTTCTTTTTACAAACTTTCACTTTTTTCTACATTCTTCTTTCTTCTTTTTATTCTTCTCTTTCCCTAAACTCTCCTCTCTTCTTACAAACCTTCTCTTTCCCTACAATCTCATTTCTTCTTATAAACTTTCTTTCCCTACATTTTCCTTTCTTCTTACAAACTTCTTTCCCTATACTCTTCTTTCTTCTTCATATTTCTTCCCTTCCTCTCCTACCTCTGTTTCTACCCCCAACACTCATGTTTTTCACTCTATCTCTCTCTCTCTCCCTCTCTTTCTCTCTCTCTCTCCCTCTCTCTTAAACTTTTTAAAAGAATTGAATTTCACAAAAGCTACCAAAACCACATACCTATTCTTAACTTAAAGTGTGACTTACTCAAATAATATGTATGTAGTTCATTTGAAAGTTAGACTTACAAATATGCTATGGTCATATATAGATATTGAAATAAAGTATATTTTCAATGTACATCTTTCCAACTATCTGGCCAAGAAGTATAAATATTCAATCTAGGCACCTGTGACCTATTCCTTAGATAGCACATTTTCATTACACCTAAAGTAGAAGTATGAGGGCTGTAACACAAAGACATTTTTTGTAAAGCCTGTAATAAATAAGTTATTTTGTATCAGGTTTCATTTAGAATATCTACATGAACACTATCTCTTTGAAACTGAAAATGAGCAAATATCACTTTTACATAATTGGTTAAATCAAAACAGAAAAACAAAATCTTTGATGCCAAACATGACAAGAAAATCTCCCAAATAATCTATGTCAGCCAAACAATATTTTCCAACTATTAAAAAGAAGGAAATCAGACTCCGAAAATAATGATTACTGAGGCCTCTAAAAAGCTGAAAGAATCCTCTTAGCATTTAAACATTGACATAATTCTATGCTACTCACAACACTACTTCATATTTTGTCACAGACGCAATTGAACATTTTTACCTAAATATTTTGCTACTTGATGAACTTTAACAGATGTATCTAGTAAGTTTATCAACAACACATTTTTTATTTCACATATCAAACAAAAATTTCTAAAACATGTACAACCATTTGTATGACTATCAACTTTAATGAATTCTTGTCATAAAAGCTTTAACTGCAAAATTCTATTCATACACATGGTAATAAAAACAGAGCTTAAAATAAAGTTATAGGTAAACTTTATCCAACTTTAATAACATTTTGGAAACACATGGCAAATAATACTTTTGCTTACATACCGAATGATAGTTGTCTTTTAAAACCATTCCATTATTACAAAGAGGTGATTTTCATTCAACAAACATGCACACTTTTTCAAATGAATATATATATATATATATATATATATATATATATATATATATCTACCCACACCTCTGCACATGAAAGATGTGACACAAGGTCAATTTTTTAAGTGGAGTTTAACAGGTTTGAATTCAGAGTTTTCCTTCTCCTAGGCTATTTATCATACCAAGGTTAAAGAGCCCAGTTTGTCCTGCTTTTTCTCATAGCTGGAAGGAGAATAGTTGGATGCAAAGTTTTCCCAAGGGGTATTAGCACTATGGAAAATGTAGACAACCTAGTCCTGGATTTGAACTCTGGTCACTATGTCTGTTTCTTACAACGATAACTATTACACCATAAGCACCACCATCAAATAAATGAACCAACTTGTGGATAATATGTATATAAATTTGTTTATTTTTGTTTTTGTACTGTCATAAAAATCTCTCATTTTCTTTGGATGGTTTTTAGAGACACCTTTAGAAAGTTATTTATTGTTGCTCACTACACTTTTTGCTACTTGCTACTATGAGGAGAGTAATGCTAAAAGAATAATACCAACATTTTCTCTCACACACTTAAAGTCATTTCATATTGATTGAGCGAAATAGTGTTTTTTTATATATTTTTTCACTCTAGCAAGTTGTTAAGATTAAAATATAAAATTTTAGTGTCCTGAATATGACACTAAACTGCATCTAGTGCTGAGGCTCCAATTTTGGAGATCTGGGGAGTGAGGAGTGCACATTCATTGCCATTACTCCTAGGTCCACTCTGATTCAGAGTGGTAATACCTGTTAGGGTGCAATCTATGAGTTAAATGGAGCTATTTTAAGAATAGTCATATTTAATTAGATCATGTGAAAAAAAGGCTCTTAAGAAACAACTACAAAAAAGAAATAAACATACAATGAATATGATTCCCTAACCTCTTGGCATATAATAACCCTAGATGGGTTGACATACAGTTAAAATCAATCAATAAATCAATCATCAAGTTGTAGTTGATTCTACTTAGTATGCTGTACAAGTCTGATACTTAATTAATCAGAATCTTGGTAAAATTCTCAAAAAATATCACATTGGGTAAACTTAAAAATCAAAAACACTGTTGACATAGCAACTTTTAACATTAGAACATTAAATACAATAAACTGGCTACCTGAGCTTACAATGTCTGCAGCTGAGCAGAATATAGACATTACATGCATACCTAAACACAGACATTATCATAGTTAGCTAGAACTAAAATACCATGAACACGGTGATGGATAGATATTTGTGTTGACATCTGCATGGAAAAACTCTGTCAATTCTGAGATTGGAAGTGTAGGAATGTTTCTCAGTCATCATGCCTTAAAACCACTAAACAGTATAGAGAAAATCCAACCAAAAATGATGTGTGTTACATTTAATGGCAAACCCCTGCACAACAATCTTATGCTAGTGTCCAACCAATGTCAATGATGAAATGAACATCACCTCCTTCTACAATGAGCTATCTTCCTTTGTTCAACACATTCCCAAACACAACATTCTAATTATTAGTGGAGATATGAATGCTCACATAGGCAAAGACAAAAATTATAAATTCTGTTAACACAACTCAGCAAGCAGAAATGGTGAATATATAGCAGTGTTTTCTATCAAGAACAGGCTTGTATGCCATATCACTAAGTTCCCAAAAAGGAAGTGAAAACTATGGACTTATACCTATCTAAAAGCAATACTAGATTGTAAATTTATAAACAAAAAGGGAATAAACAGCACTTTAGACTATGAGACATACTCCTCTTTTGAAGGTATATCTTCAGTTCACAGAATTGTCACAGCAAAGATTTGCCTGGGTCTCTACAGAAATAAGAAACAAACAGGCAAAGCTCCACAATATGATTGGTCCTCACTTGCCAATAGTGATGTAAGCAATCAATATAAGTTAACTGTAAGAAACAAGTTTAATACACTTCAGGAGCATCTGACAAATATGACAAACAAGTGACAAATATGAAAACTTTGTTACTAACCACATAGTAGCAGCAGCTGAGTGTATATCAACCAAAACAATTCTTTCTTTTAATTCTACTGGTATATATTGTATATATTAGATTCTAAAGGTTCTTGCGTGTGTAGATAAGTTTATTCTGTTTTTCCTTTTATTTTGTTCAGTTAGCATATCTCAGATATACTAATATTGGTTCTTGGAGAAGGAGGACTTAACTAAATATTTTCCCAACCACTAAGCAGTCCAATAGTGTTATTGCATTCCCTGTATCAGTTTTAGTTTCTGTGTAAATAATAGGAGGCTTTGTTTTTGAAGTGTCCTTCATATATTCATTAAAATTGAAAGATAATGACTACAAAACAACATATGCGTAATATAGTGGCTCGTACCATGTGACTTCCAGTATCACAGAAGTATAAAAGATGCTGGAGAGACAGAAGCAGAAGCAGAAAGAGAAGCAGAGAAATAGCTCTGAAGGAAGTCGGTCAGTAGTAAAACCAACTTCAGACATAACGCCAAGAGTGCGTGACTTATAATACTAGTCGGACTGTACCACTTGAGTTAATAAATAATTAATTCTATTCCACTGTGTATCTTTTCCTTACCACACGATACAACAATATGTTTTGTAATATTTTAGATATAATCATAGTAAAATTAATCTATTTAGAACAAAAGTGATATTTGTTGGTTTAGGTCAACTTTGAGAAATGGTTACATTTAATGATATGAATATTTTGAGCAAATAACATTGGGATATTCTTAGTGATTTTCACCAAACATAACAAAAACATTTTCTACATTAATTAGATTGGCCATTAAAACCATTGTCATAATCATGACCATGGTCATAACCCTGTCAGACAAAAATTACTTGGCATAGACAATTCAATAAATGTAAGAAAAAATCACTGCTTATTAAACAATGGATAATTAAGCAAACATAATAGTAAAACTAGCACATATTTGGAGCCTTCAAAAGAGTTAATAATCAACTACCAAGGTTCTACATATCTCATGTATTGATTCACTTTAGGTCAATATCAAGCACTTTTGGATAATTCTGCAGGATATATTTTAAAAAATTCAATCTATTTTATGGAATGGATCAAAGAGACTTCCAAAGTCTCTTCCCACCATTTTAGGTGGTATATTTAGGTATGGTGATCAAATTTGTTAATGATCCAACAGATGAAGTCTTGCCAGTCTTTTGGGACAAGTTGGAAATTGATTCTTCTTTTTTAGAAAAAGAATATGCTAACATTCCAATAAACAGGCTGATGATAATGATATTTACCTAACCCCTCCGCTCGGGCAGGATATGACACAAGGTCGATTTTTTTAAGCGGAGTTTAACAGGTTTTAATTCAGAGTTTTCCTTCTCTTAGACTAGTTGCCTCACCAAGGCTGAAGAACCTAGTCTGCCCTACTATTTACCCATAGCTGGAGGGAGAATAATTGGATTCATACCTTTCTCAAGGGTATTAGTGCCATGTGAAATGCATCAGTCTCATCCAGGATTTGAACTCGTATCGCCGGGTCCAATTCCAACAATGATAACCATTACTCCACGGGCACCTTATGATGATAATGTTGATAAATCTCTCTAAATGCAGAAAACACATTTCCTGTTAGGATTGCATGTAAAAGAAACTGTTGACTTGAGAATTATTACTATCTCCAGTAATATCCTAGTCATAAAGATTTTCACAAGGTACTGGTTCTTAAGATAACATAATTAAAACAACACTTGCTAAAATATAGAGATGACACCTGCATATGTAAAGTTGGCGACCTGAAGGCTCCCTTTTCAATAGCCACTACACTGAGGTGTAGGGGAGGGTGCTACTTAATTCCTTGAATTGCTCCACTTTACCCTTGATCCATACCTTATAATGCTGAGTGTTAAGCAAGGCTACACCAAGTACCATTTTTTGAGTCTTTGGTATGACTCAACCTGGGATTGAACCATTATTGGATTATAGAAACTCCACCAGTCCAACAATACATGAAAAAACAGACATTTTGATTTTCTAGTGATCCATACATAAAGTTAGCCTTTAAAATATTGGTTTGGTTGGGATTTATGGTATATCCATATTGACCAACCCCTCCGCTTGGGCAGGATATGACACAAGGTCAATTTTTAAGCGAAGTTTAACAGGTTTGAATTCAGAGTTTTCCTTCTCTTAGACTAGTTGCCTCATCAAGGCTAAAGAAATCAGTCTGCCCTACTATTTACTCATAGCTGGAGGGAGAATAATTGGATTCATACCTTTCCCAGGGGTATTAGTGCTATGTGAAATGCAATCAGTCTCGTCCAGGATTTGAACTCATGTTACCGTGTCCATTTCCTACAACGATAACCATTACACCATGGGCATATCAACTATTGGAGGTTATTTAATGCCAAATCCTCTTTAAACATACATTAAATATGATTTGTAAACTCATTTTGTTGACAACATTTTTAGATGAGCCTGAGCTCTTTTTGGCATACATTTAAATGGTTTCAAGTATTTCAATCTAATATAAATAATTCTTTTAATAGTTAATCATTTATTTGCATAAAGTTAAATGGTTTTAAGAATTTCTATGTTACAATACCAATTTAACAGTCATTTATTTGCCCAAATTTAAATGGATATACATATAAATAGTTTCTAGGTAATTTGATTTTTAAATCGGAACAAACTTGTTTGTACACTTGTATTGCTATTGCTTGCTTTGGTTTGGTTTTTGGGCATGTCAACCATTGCCAAATCTTGTTTTTACATATATAATATATGATTTATAAACTCATTTTTTAGATACACACAGTAAAATGATCAAACAGTTTTATTTCTAACAATTCAATTTAACATAAGTCAACAAAGTTAAATGGTTCCAAATATTGATATGTATCACCAATAATTTAATTAAACATCAATCATTCTTTACACACAGTTAGATGATCCAAAAGTTCTATTTCAAACTATTCAATTTAGCATAAGTCATTTTTTTTGCTCTCAGTTTAAATGTCAAACAGTTCTATTTGACTCACAGGTGCTACCACTCCAGGTTAGAATGGACCTAGGAGCAATGGCAATGAAGGGGTACTCTGCATTCCCCAAAGCTCCAGCATTACTGGAGCCTTACTATCAGATTGTTTAATGTTATATCCAGGACACTTGTTGGGGGAGTCTTACCCCACTGCAGAGATGCAGTCGGTGTATTGTACAGCCACCAGCTGACTGGGCTGTTAAAATATTAGTTGATCAGCATTTTATTGCATATCAACCCTTGTGGGTTATCTAATGCCAAATCATGTTTATACACACACACACACACATATATATATATATATATATATATATATATATATATATATATATATATATATATTTGATTTGTAAGCAAATAGTTTGTCAGTAACTTTATTTTTAAGCAAGTTAGAGTTTATTTGTTTGCATGCAATTAGATGGTTTGGTTTGGTTTGGTTTGGTATATCAACCTTTGTTGATTATTTAATGTCACAATCCTCTTTATACATATATAAATTGAGTATATATGATTTGTAAGTGAATAATTTGTAAGTAACCTTTTAAACAAGCAAGAGCTCATTTGTTTGCACACAGTTAAATGATTTCAAGCATTCTACCCAACACCAATAGTTTTATTTACTCACTATTAAAATAGTTGGTATTTATGGTATATCAACCTTTGTAGGTAAATTAATACCGATTCCTATTTATAAATATTTATGTATTAATAACCACCAAGGTTTGATATGCCATTAAATCAAATATCCTTACAAATCATATATATATTTGATTTGTAAGGATATTTGATTTAATGGCATATCAAACCTTGGTGGTTATTTAGTGCTAAATCTTGTTTATACATACTTTTAAGTGGATTGTTTGTAGTTAACTTTTAAAAAGAGATTGGACTTATCTGTTTGTACACAGTTAAATGATTTCAAGTATTGTAGTTATTTATTATATTTTCTAGTCTGAGGTTGGCAGCTATGCAGTCTGAGTTACTATCCATTCTTTCTATACTATAGGATCTATGTAGGGATTTTGTTGATCTCTGAGCATTGCATTGCTTATTCATTCTTTTAGGTGACTTTGTTTTTGATGTTGAGGGGTTTGTACTGAATTAGGCTGAGGGCAGTTTGAATGTACTTCCTGGTCTTACATCGTTCACTTTAGTGTTCATATGTATTTTTCCAGGTTGTCTAATGGGAGCTTATAGTTTTTGTTTGAGTGGTTCTGGCTTTTGGGGAAACAAATTTTTTAGTCTGTCTTTGACAGTTTTTGGTAGACAGATTGGAGACCTATGCAAGCTTTGTTTTGTAGGAAGGGATTTTCTGTTTTTAGGAGTGTTTTATGTTTGATTCTATGTGTGTTTTTCTTTTGAACAACCTCATTAGAAATCTCTTTATTTATTGTGACTTCCTTTCTTTCAGTTTATGTTTGTATTTGCAGAAATTTGGCCAAGTATAGGTATTTTAGATACCTCTGAAACTTTGGCCAACCATTTGTTTCTAGCTGGATCAGCTCTATATTTGTTCTGTTGGATGCTTTGTCTGATTGGAATTACCCTCAATGCAACAGAGGTGTAAGTGTTCTCTCCCATATAAGACTACTATTTTCCTAGCTTTGAAAAGTGTCACATTTCACTTGTGCTTCACCTCTAATATTTCTTTCTCCCCTTTATAAATGTCACATGATGGTAAACTGGATGATCTTGTTGGCGGTTTGGACATTTAATTGCATTTGAACATTCTTCCTCTGTGTCAGCTGGGTCCTTTTTACTGCATATATCTGTCATTCTCCGCAAGCTTCCCTATGGTATCCATATTTTTTACTTTTGAAGCACTTCAGGAGTGTTGAGATATATTGTTCAACCCTCTCGAGGCAATACCTGAATTTCATTTCCTTGAGAATATTAAATATCAGGATGTATATGTTGGCTCTCTACCCATTTTAATTTTAATTTTTCTGATGTTTGTCACTCCCTGTTTTCCCAGGGCTGCTGTCATCTCTTCTACAGTAGCCAAGGCTAATTCCCTACTTCTGGCAACTCCTTTAGATGTGTTCAGTCTTTTGTGGGGATATGCTTTACATTTGGTCATGTGGACGGTATTTATTTTGAGGATGTTTTCAGCCTGCCTCCAGCTGTCTACTTTGATAAGCAAGTTTCCATTCAATGTTGTTTTTTTTTTACATTTTTTGGTGTTGCTCTCTTGCAATAATCTTTTCTATTAGGAAAGGGAGGGGGATTTAGCCAGGTAGACCTTCTCTAAAGATTCAATGATAATGTATCTGGAAAAGTCTGCCATCTCATTCTTCGAATCTGATTCTGATAGATTTCTTTGGGTTTTTTGTTAGATGTCATGAGTCATGTTTATTTTTTCACTAGTCTTGTGCTCCACCATCCACCACAGAGTCCAACTTGTGTTGGGAATTTACCAACAGGGAAACCCATTTGCCTTGGTTGAGATGGGAATACACTACAGGTATACTCGAACTGGGAGTAGGGTTTCAAGCCCTTGCCAATTTCAGGTTTTCAGTAAATGTTACTAATTACAATGTAATTCAGTAGTGGTCAAATTCCTATTCTCTCAATGCAATTAACTGTCAGCCACCTCCTTTTAACACCTAAATGATAAGGTTTGGGTGCTTGCTGAAGGTGCAGATTGAAAAATATAGTCAGGACAAAATAGGTGCTAGGGCTTGACACAACCAGCTGATTGATTGGATCAGGCCTATTCGACCACCCGAATAGCCCAGTAAGGGCCAAAGTAGTATGTTGCAAGTTACTTGACTATTTGGTTGTCAAGCCAAGAACTGCTCAACCACCAGCATCCCATCCTTAAGTATCACAGATTGCTACCCATGGCCAATAGGTGGCCTTGTTTGGGAGGATCTTACATTTCTGCAGAGGTGCAGTCGGCGTATTCTACTGTATAGTTTCAAATAACTAATGATAATAACTCTTAGTAAATGATAGAACGATTCTATCTGACTCATAGATGGGACCCTAATGGGTACTACCAGTCTGGGTAAGAGTGGAACTCAGAGTAATGGAAATGAAGGGGTACTCCACATTCCCCAAACTCCAGAACTGGAGCCTCACCATCAAATTCAGTTTAGTTTCATACTCAGGACACTCAAAGTCTTGTTTTCCTCAATGCAATTGATTCTCAGTCACTGCCTTTTAGTAAGATAAAAAAGGGTGGGTGTTTGTTAACTACAAGAGCAGTTTTAAGAATATAGTCAGGACAATCATATTGGTGCTAGGGTCTGACATGACCATCCAGGTGATCAAATCAGGCCTCTACAATCATCTGTCTAGCCCAGTAAAGGTCAAAGTGGAGTGTTGCAGGTCATGTGACCACTCAACCACCTGAATCCTGTCTTCAAATATTATGGGTTGCCACTCACAGCCAATAGATAGCCTGGTTAGAGGGATCTTATTCCTCTGCAGAGTCCCAGCCAAAAGAGTGGCAAAAAATATTTGTATATGTGCTGAAAGGAATAAAGTAATGTAGTGACTACCCCACTACCTGTGACCTTAGTACCCAATTGTGACCATCAACAAAAGGCCAATCGCAAGAACTCTTGTTGTAGGTGTGAGAGATAGTTGCATATAAGACTTAGGGATTTTTAAAAAGGCTCAGTTAATTAGTCATTGGGAGAATGATAAGTCATGACTTAAATTTCAGGGTTCAGTGAAATTGCCCCCACTCTATTGGAGGTGGACTACAATTTATCAAAGAATAGATCTTCCTTTGATTGACTTGAAAAAAACACTTCATATCTTCCTGATTTTTAGGCTAGTCTAGAGAAGCTGTAAAATTGTCTATATAGTGAGTGGGATTTTTCTTTCGCCATGTATCTGATTTTGTTGTCTCTTCATCTCTGACAACTTTCTTCAAAGCAACCACAGCACTACAATAATTATTAACTTTTCGCATGATAAAAAGTGACAAAATTGATTAAAATGTAGGTAAACATTTATATAAGACTGATTCCTTTAGAGTCAAACTCAACTTTGATTGAAAGTAGATGATTCATATATAGTGCTACACTTATTGTCATTAGAAATGAATTTATCGATCCAAGTTCAAATCCTGGATGAAGGTGTTTGTGTTTCATTTTGTGCTCGTGTCTTTGGGAAAAACATGAATCCATCTTTTCCCCCTCCAGCTATGAGTAAATTGTAAGGAAGAGTGGAATCTTTGGTCTCAGGAAGGCAACAAGTTTAAGAGAAGGAAATCTCTGAATTCAAACCAGCTGTACTTTCCTTAAAAATTGACCTTGTGTCACTTCTTGATTATGGTAGAGGAGTTGAGTAAATATCAACATAGACAAAAAACGCAACTATTTTATCTGCTAGACTAGATTTTAAAAGAAAAAGTTTTCCCGACTTATTGAAAGAAAAAATATGCACAAATGTTTAAGTTTCAACTATAAGTAGTTAAGGCTATATAAGTGTTATATACCGGACCCTAGAATGTTTCGGCATACTGGTACATACTAATTAGTAGTTCATAGTAAAGTACTAAGAATTGGTATTATGTAGACAGTTTGTGTAAAGGTCTTCATATGTCTTGTCCCCACTGCTCTCAACAGCTGTAAACAAATAGTCATGGACCAGTTTAACAACTACCAGAAAAAGATGATAGGTGAGTCCACAACAATAAATGATTCATATAAATGAAAAATGCAACTATTTCAGCCATTAGGGCAAATCTTTCCAATTCTTCCATATGAATGTTTTAGTGGAGTTCAGATAAGGTTGCTTGCCAAATTTTATTCTTTTTGTTGCCTCCCTTCTCTTAGTATGTATGATTTAAAACTGTTTCATGTTTTTTGTCAGAACTTGTCATTACAAAAGGGAAAGGAAATCAACCCCAACTCTGTCCTATTTGCAGGGTTTAGAATATACTGACTGTATCCCCCTGCAGAGGGGTAAGACCCCTTTCCTTAAAAGGGGTGTTTTCAGTATGACACAAAACTTTATCTGAGGGCTAGGCTTCAGTTCTGGAGATCCAGGGAGTGTGGAATACATCTTCATTGTTATTACTCTTAAGGCCACCCTGACCCAAAGTGGTAGTACCTGTTAAGGTATTATCTATGGGTCAAATATTCAATAAAACTATGTGCCAAAAACACCTCTCAAGAAACAAGTATAAAAAGAATGTAAATATGAATGTGATTTCTAGGCATAAGATAACTCTAGATGGGTTGATATGCTATTAAAATCAATCAATCAACCAATTCCAAGAGTAAGAGTTTGGCAGTAAAAAGTTAATAGCAATGATTCCTTTATTATAGTTTGGAGAAATTTGAGAACCTATAATTTCACTGTAAACTACAAATCTCTCAACAAATATTTCACAATATAACAGGTACATGATTTTAACTTTTATTCACTATTTTCATTCTGATTTTCAGAACCCATTCAAAATGGCATCAACTACTAATAATTTATTTTGAAAATTGTCCCAAAAAGAAAGTGTGTATAATTTTCAATATTGGTGGATTGAACAATATGGCATTGTTGATAATAGTGATAAAGTATATTGTGGGAGGAGCTGGTTGATATGTTATTAAGTTATTTGAATCATTCATATTAAATATTCATGTTATTAATGATTTTTTTTTCAGTGAATTGTTGTGCTTACCTGCTGCTACAAGAAACGAATCATACATCATGAAAGTGGAGTTGAAAAAGCCCAGAGAATAGCTGAGAAAGCCAGACAAGATGAAGAAATCAGAGTGAAAATTCCTTGCATGATTGATTTTTTAGCAAAGGAAAGGGGAGTAGCAAAAGGTTACGGTTCAATAAAATCTATACCAGGAACAGTTGATAGCGGAAGTCGTGAGGTATCTACAATGGAAACCAGTAATCCTGATACCATCACCACATCAAAGCTCGCATCCTCTCACACCCACACCAAACCATTCTCCCACTCATAATCCTGTTATAATTTCACGACTCACAAGAACAGACTTGGTTAAGCAAGCTGATGATGAATGTAATCAATGGAAATCTATTCTACATCAAGTTAAGAGTGTCATTGTATTTCTTGCCAATAGAGAATAACCATTTAGGGGAGCTAATAAAATGGTTGGTTCTTCCCAAAATTGTAATTTCCTTGATATATTCAAACTTTTGGTTTAGTGTAATCTTTTTTATTGACTCATATAAAGATACAGTCTGTTAGCAGAGCTTAGAATACACTGACTATATCCCTTGCAGATGGGTAAGAGCCTCCCAAAAATGGGACGTCTGGTTAAGATACTGCCTTTTCTGGTGATGCTCCAGTTCTGGAGACCTGGAGGAATGTGGAGTATCCTTTCATTGCCATTACTCCCAGTTCCACTCTGATCTGGAGTGGTAGTATGTCTTAGTGTCTCATCTATTATGATCCTGTCTGTTTGAGTCATGTAAGGGTCAAATCTGTTTAAGAGTTATTCATATTTGATAGGATTGTGGGTAAAAAACTCTCAAGAAACTATACAAAAAATGTAAATATGAATGCAATTCCTTTACCTCTTGGTATGAAATAACTCTTGACAGGTTAACATACCATTAGAATCAATAAATCAGTCATATATGCAAATAAAGGTTAATGATATGTCTTATCTATTATCAACAATATGTGAAGAATTAATATCATTCATGGAAATATTAGATGGTTGGTGGTGGAGAAAATGTTTTAATTGAGTCTCCACCTACCAAAGACCAATATTAGAATTAGCATATTCATAATATATTAACATTGAACACAACCAAAGGAAAGACAAGATAAACTCATTTGCACATACAAGAACATTTAATATTTTATATACCTACAAGTAATATTAAAACGAAAATACATAAGTGTGTCCCAGCCACTTGAACTATGCCCATATCATTCCATAGACAAGCAGTATATAGAAGGAGTACAAAATAGAAAAAGGTTTACTTGATAAAGGTAGGTAAAATTGCTATGTGATTTTTCCATTCACTGGTAGAGTCATAGACAACGTTCTACACTTATCAAAGACCAGAAGTGAAAAAAGGTCAAGAATGGGTTTTTGAGACTGTCATGTGATCCTCAACAGTTCTTCTAAGGGACATGCAAATTATCTAAGGGAGATAATAATTTACTGTACCCAAACAGGAATGAAGATGATTGACTCAATTGTTTATTTCTTTGTTTGGGTTTTATGGTATATTAACCTTTGTTGGTTATTTAATGCCGAATACATTTTTATACAAATAAACAGTTCTATTTCAAACAATTCAGTTTAGCATGAGTACATAGTTTAATTGTAAAAGCCATCTTTATTTCAAGCTATTCAGTTTAGTCAAACAGTTCTAATTCAAACAATTCAGTTTAGTATAAGTATAGATTTTGTTGACACACAGTTAAATGTCAAAACAGTTCTATTTCAAACAATTCAGTTTAGTGTAAGTACAATTTCAATATCAAAGACAGTTCTCTTTCAAATAATTCAGTTAGGCATAAGTACACAGTTTAAATGTCAAAACAGTTCTATTTCAAGCAATTCAGTTTAGCATAAGTACACAGTTTAGTTCTGTTTGACTCATAGATAGGACCCTATCAGGTGCTACCACTCCAGGCCAGAGTGGACTTGGGAGTGGTGGCAATGAAGGGGTACTCCTTATTCCCCAACACTCCAGCATTACTGGAACCTCACCATCAGATTGTTTAGTGTCATATCGAGGACACTCATTAGAAGGGTCTTACCCCACTGCAGAAAAGCAGTTGGTGTATTCTACATCCCCACCCGACTGGGCAATGACTTAATTTTTTAAGTTTACTCAACCAAATACTTGAACCTTTCTATTAATTCATTTGCAGATATTAGATTTGATTTAGTTTCTTTGTTTAATGGTATATCAATGTTTGTGAGTTATTTAATGCTAAAGTCATCCTTTAAGAAGAACAATAATAGCACTATTTAACCCATAGCTAGGAGGATAAGAAAATTCTTACCTTTCCAATGTTGGAATGTAAATGTAATAATGCAACTGGAGTTAAAACTTGCTTATTTTGAGGCTGCAGTCAAGCACTTTAGCCATTACACCATGAGGACTTCCTTCCACAGATATTAGTAACTAAGACCAACTAACTGATACGAGATTGAAATAGTTCTATTGAAAGCTTTCTGATGTTCCATGGTAATGAATGCCTCTTTAAATCAGTATTGTAATACCTGGAGGGTTGGGAATTGATATTGCAAATTATCATAGATGAATCAATACCAATAAAAAATGAATCCTCAAGCTGACATTGTGTTATGTTGGGCATATTTTCTGAACTTACAGTCTGCTGTAAATCACTGTATTTGAGGATATTTTCAATTTAAAAAAAAATTTGTCTTTTTTTCAGCTGCAGTTAGGCGATAGCATGTACTTTCAGTTGTGCTGAAAGCAGTTGGCAGACACATATTGGGCTACACACTGTGATGCTAAGCTCTACTGAATGGTTATATATATAATTATATATAAATAGGAAGTCTTTGACAGAGTTGGAAAAGACATCACTCAAAATTTTGAAACAACAGCAATTGCAAAGGGACTTGTAAATAAGTTTTCCAAGCTTGAGAATGCCATCATGATTGAAGTGTGAGATTGTATTGTTAATCATTTCAGTGCTACAAGCAAACGGATTTGAATACTGTTGTAAAAGAGACCGGAAATCATTGTTTTATTTAGCCCATGAATAAATATTATAAAAGTTATTGAGTATGAACAGCTCATTTTGAGAGGCAACAAATGCACATATTGTCCAGTGGGTTAGCAAGGCATTAAAGAGCCTCAGTTCATCTTTTTGACCCTGAAACTTTCAGCAGAAGTGGAATTGGGGGATATTTTTTGTATTCTATTTTTTATTTTATTTTCATATTTCATCATAGGTTATATGTTTTATTCTGAAATTATAATTCCCCACTAAAATTAAGAGGGTTCAGCTGCAAAATTATAAACCAGACAATAATTCTGTATTTATATCCACCAATGAAAGTGTTCTTTTTCATTGGGACAATTTCAAGGTCATCATATATATTCTTATTTTGGATTGGCTTATTTCTTCATGAGAGTAACATGTAGAGGCCTATCAACTTCTGTATCAAAGACAACTTTTTGGTCCAAAATAAACTCAGATGATAGTATTCCCGAAGAGACCTGTAAAACTGTTCAAGAACTTGTCCTTTTGTAGCTACTGAATTTTGAAGCATCACTTGTTGATGAGGAGCTAGTAGTGCAATCAGAATTTGTTTCACTGAGCCAAGCTGAAAATAATATGTATTGCATTATTAAAAACACAGGATTATCATCAAAATTTACAAATGCAGAGAAAATGCTGCGTATATTTCTTTCATTGATGGTGTCAACAGTTGTTACACAGATTATTTAGTATTCATACAGGGTGGAACGATAAAATTGTTGTCTTAAAGAAAACAACACTACAGTTTTATTTTAAAATTTTTATTGAAAAAATCAATTCAGGTAACTTGATTATGTAGTAGAGCTGACATCTATTCAATGTAGCTGCCTTCAGCCTCCATCACCGCCTTGATACAGATCTGGAACTGGGAGCATGCCTTTTTCACAAGAGTCGGTGGGAGCTCGGTGAATACTCGGCAGATGGCATCGATCAGGCTGGCTTTGGTGTTGTTTTGGTGATGTCCTCGATGTGTGACCAAACGAAGTAGTCCAGTGGGTTCAGGTCGGGGGAGGAGAGGGCCAGTGAGAGAAGGGTACAAAGTTGTAGCACTCCTTCTGAAGCCAAGCCTGGATCTCTTTGGATTTGTGGGCCGGCACCGAGTCCTGCTGTCACACTCAGGGTCTGTCATCGGCCACCTGATTGCACCAGGGGATCACCACACTCTTCAGCACATCCAGGCACACTTTGGTGTTGACTTTCAAGCTGACTTCGAAGATGTGAGGTGGCATGATGTGGCCTTCGCTTGAAACCACACCAAAGACCATAACCGTAGCTGGAAACTTTGTTTTCATCACCCTGGGCATGTCCCTGTTATTCATGGCAATCCCGATTTGCATTTTGAGGGTGCTGGCAACGGTTCTGTTGTCATAACTTGGATTGGTAGAGAGCATGAATTGTACAGCGGCGCATCTCCGATCTCACTTGTTGAACATTGTATCAATTTCAGACATGATAGAAGGCTCCTATCGCTCTTGGGATTTGTATACAACTGGCCAACTAGTAGATGGTCTGCAGCAAAAAAAGACAACCGGTTTTCATTAAACAGAAATAGAATCATGTCGTCTTTTCTAGGCTGACAATTTTATCGTTCCACCCTATAGAAAATAGTGCTAATAGGTCCTGTAGAAGGAAAAACATAATTTGGTTCAACAAAGTAAGAAAAATACAAGTGGGAAAAATGTTCCTAGAACAAGTAAAGTTGGCAACTGTAGTCGAGGGTGACCAGAAGGCTCTTTTTCAATAGCTTCTACACCGAGGTGTAGGAGAGGGTGCTACTCCTTTCCCTGGATTGCTCCACTTTACTCTTGATATGTACCTTATAATGCTGAGTTTTAAGCAAGGAGGTATCAAGTACCATTCTTAAAGTCTTTGGTATGACGCGACCTGGGATTGAACCCAAGTCTCCCATAAGCTGTATAAAATATGTAACATGAATACTGTAAATATCAATAACAACCTTATCAGGTCCATAACATGTGGTCGACCATGGCCTTCCTAGATATTTGACAAAAATTAAAGTCAATGGTTGACTTTAATGCTATGGAGGAAAATAGAAACTCATTTTTTTGATGATGAACTGAACAAAATAATTCTAAACCTATGAATGTTAAAACAACACTGTTGATAACAATACTATTTATGCCACCCATCATAATTAGCATCAATTTAGTATTATTTCTTCAAATTACTGTTGAATAGACAATAATTTTCTGATCTAATCATAAAAAGGTATGTTTTTGAAAGTTTTACAACTCAATAGAGTTTAGTTTCCAATGTCAGATGATAACAATGTTCTCCTTAGAGATATGAGAAAATATATTTGCTCCCACTTCCTCAAACAATGACCTTGTTAAGATCCTGATAGGGTAGAATATAAAAATTTAGTATATATGTGTGTGTGTGTGTGTGTATTATTCAGTCCAGTTAAACCAGAGTTGGGAATAATTCCGTCAGGACAAAAAAATCATTCAACTATGAACATTTGAATTTTCCTGGTAAAGAGCTCAATGTAACTGACATCACAGAGCAATAATTTCTTTAAGAAAAACAAAAATTGGTCACATTAGGATTATAAATTTATTTCCATCTTGTTATGGATATTGATATGAATCAATAACACCAAAAATAACAGGACTTCTTCAGATCTTCTTCAGTCCTGTTATTTTTGGTGTTATGGATTCATATCAATATCCATAACAGGATGGAAATAAATTTATAATCCTAATGTGACTGGTTTTTATTTTTCTTAAAAAAGTTACATATATATATATATATATATATATATATATATATCTTCTTTAAGAAAAACAAAAACATATATATATATCAGGGGTGGAGATGGGACTAGTGCTACTTGTGCCCAGCACGACCAATAACTCGGTCAATGTTATTCAAAATGGATTAAAAATCATCCATTAATTTCAAGCAAACATACTTAGTCTGATCTCAATTAAATTACGTATCTATTCAAGTTTCGATAACTAAGTAGCCAAAAATTCATAAATATATCTGGGAATAATACAACGATGCTGTTTTGAACGGATGGTCTTTGTCCGGCCACCATCAGATTCATTGAACATCCCATAAAATCGGCTATAATGTTGAACACGCGCAAATCTGTGCCGAGCACTAGACCCTTATAATAACAGTAATGTTAGAGAAATCCGCTTTTGGCTGTAGCAATAGCTATTTCTTTAATGAATGTTGCATATATTACATTCTGTAACTAAAATTTGTTTATTTGAATACATTTTCAACAAATAATCTTTATTTTAAGCGAAATTGAAACTACTAGCTGTGTCTGTGTATATTGTCATCAGTTTCTTTATTCTAATAAACGTATTTTTCTCGTCATAGTAATGAACATCTTCTCTTTTCTTCTATACTTTTGAAAGGAAAAAAATTATCTTATCTACTGTATTAACAAGACTACAAATTATATAGTATCTTGATTGTTTACAAAAAAAAACACCATGCAAGGTACGTTTATCAATCTGTGCTATACAATGGAGAATCACGCAATAGCAACTATGATGACTTACTTTGGGTCCACGGACCACGGGTTGGGAACTGAAGTTGACAGAGGGCGGGGGGGGGCACGAGTAGCAAAAATAGGCTAGAGTCGCCACTGATATATATATATATATATATATGCATGTGTGTGTATGTGTGTGTATGTTAGTATCATTCAAAAAGTTCTAAGCCTCACCCAGTAAGAAGAGCCATAGCTGAACATTTTTGTTGTGGTAATACACTACTACATCTTATAGATCTACAACAACTAATTCTGATTTGCCTTTGTTTCTCTGCAGGTGAGACCCATTCAATGGTCAGAGGTATGCAACCATTCTAAAAATGGACAAAACAGAGGCTCAAGCAAATTATAAAGTATCTACAAAAGAAAGATATGAGAGCCAAGGAAATTAAGGTTGATATGCCATAAAACCCAACAAACCAACCAACCCAAGGAAATCCACAAGTAAATGGTACAGATACTTGGTCAGGACTCCCCTTCCAATGCAACTGAATTGAAGTGAGCTGTGAGTGCAGAGACAGCACAGAGGATGACTCTCCATCAGGTTGTCCAAAAATCTCAACCACTGATAAACAAATTGATATCATTCACTGTATGGTTTTGCATAACAGAGGTTTTACTGTCCAGTAAATAGCTAAGTCCATAGGCATTAGTTCTGGTTTGATCCACACCATTTTAACTGAGATCTTGGGGATGGGCTATTTGTTTGCAATATGGGTCCCAAGAATAATGCCACAGTACAAGCTGAAAATATTGATATTTCAAGAACATTTCTGATTTGTTTCCAAGCTCACCCTAAGAATTTCCACTGTAGATTAGTAATTTAAGATGAAACCTGGATTCGCCACTTTGAACTTAAATCAAAGATCCAAAACAAACAGTGAAAACACTTTGGTTCTCCACTCCTGAAAAAGTTCAAGCAAGCAGTGCTTGTTAGTAAAGTGATGGCTTCTGTTGTTTTTGGCTTCTGAAGGCATCATCAATGTAGACTGCCTGGAATAGAAGAAAACTATTAATAGACAACACTATACATTAGAATTAAGACAGCTTAAAGAAACAATCAAATTGAAATGCAGAGGGAAACTGAAGGCAGGTGGGCTCTGGCTTCAAGATAATGCACCTATTAACACTGCTCAGGTTGCAGTAGCTCAAGCAGCCAACTGTTTCTTTAAATTGCTACCCCATCCTCCTTACTCCCCAAACTTTGCTCTATCTGATTTCTTCCTATTTCCTAAACTCAAATCTCACTTGCATGGTCACCATTTTGGAAACAATGATAAGATCATATGTGTTGTGCTGGAGTTTTTGGAGAACCAGGATACCACCTTCTTCTGTGATGAGATTGCAATGCTTGAGCATCACTGGACCAAGTTCATTGATGTCAAAGGGAACTATATTGGAAAATAGTGAAAAACTGTCTTGTTTCTTTAACTCCTTCTGGGTAAGGCTTAAAACTTTTTGAATGATCCTCATATATGTTCCAATTTGGGTGCAAGAAAAACAATTAGTTATCTTTAAGAAAATTTTGAAAATTGATACGTAATGGAAAATCTACCTTAATCTAGTATTCTCAAAGTTCTCATGATTGCTACAGGAAATGGTTGAATGATTCAGAGGTAGTTTTTTTATCTATCCTATGAGACCAGATCTGCTATGCATAACCCCTCTCTATCCACTTTTTAAAATGTCCTTTTATTAAGGAATAATCAATTACCTTCTCAATAAAATGATCTTTTTAAAACTTGTTGAAGTCATGGGAACTACACCACTCCAAAATCAGCAAAATCAAAATGTCAGTTACAAATAGAAATTCATGAGTGAATAAAAAATTGATAAATGAAAAAATCTGTTACTAATTTCAACTCTGGCAACTGACTGTTTGGATGCACAAAACAAAGCCAAATTTCCAGGAGCTGATTTTTAAATATTCATATGGCTGCTGATATAATAAATGCGGATGTCATCAGGAATAGGTCACATGACAACTAAATCAATTAAAGAGCCACAAATCATCACTACTGTCTTTGTTTTAAAATCAAAGTGAAGCCAGCACCAGGCATAAATATTAGAGAATGCAGGTTAAAAGTTCAAAGTCAACAGTGTTGTCAAAAAAGATAGAGAAACCAAATTCATAGATAAAATCATGACCATCTTTCTCTCTACCCACTCACCAACAGAGTTAGTAGTCAATGTAAACTTAAAAAATCTGAGAATTACTACTATATTTAATTCATACAGATACATACACTTTGTCATCTAACAGACATATTATTTCTGAACCTTTTTATTTTCTTCAGACTTTGACACACTAAAAGAGAACTGTTTCATTTAAATTGTTTGTTCTTATTTGTTCATAGTCAATTTTCAAAGTTATATAAATGTGTATATATGTTTACAAAATCAAAGTTATCTTTTTATACACATTGTGCATTGGTTTTAAATGTAAGTTTGGTTTGGTTTGGTTTAGTTTGCCTTTCTAGCATATCAAGCATCGTTGGTTATTTAATGCCAAATCCTGTTTTTACATATATAATATATGATTTGCAAACACTTTTTGTAGATGCACACAGTTAAATGATCAAACAGTTCTATTTCTAATGATTCAGTTTAGCATAAGTCAACAAATTTAAATGGGTTCACCAACAGTTCAATTACAGTCATTGTTTACACACAGTTAAATAATCAAACAGTTCTATTCTAACAATTCAATTTAGCATACGTCATTTGTTTGCTCTCAGTTTAATTGTTAAACAGTTCTATTTGACCCATAGATAGGACCCTATCAGGTTTAGTTTGGTTTTATAGCATATCAACCATTGTAAAGTATTTAGTGCCAAATCCTGTTTATACATGTACATTAGATATGTATGATTTGTAAACACATTTTGTTGATAATATTTTTTAAACGAGTCTGAACTCATTTTTTTTGCACAGTTAAATGGTTTCAAGTATTGCTATCTAATATGAATGATTCTATTTACTATTAATCATTTGTTTGCCCACAGTTAAATGGTTCCAAGTATTGTTATGTATAACTAACAATTTAATTAAACATCAGTCATTTTTCTACACACAGTTAAATGATCACACAGTTCTATTTCAATTAATTTAGTTTAGCATAAGTCATTTGTTTACACTCACTTTAAATGTCAAACAGTTCTATTTGACCCATAAATAGTACTCTATCAGGTGCTACCACTCCAGGCCAGAGTGGACCGGGGAGCAATGAAGGAGTACTCCATATTCCCTAAATCTCCAGCATTACTAGAACCTCATGTTCAGATTGTCTAATGTCATATCTAAATATTCATTGGGTGAGTCTTACCCCTCTGCAGAGAGGCAGCTCTAGTTAACTGGACTACCCTATAGGGTGCTACCATTCCAGGCCAGAGTGAACCTAGGAGTGATGGCAATGAAAGGGTACTCCACATTCCCCAAAGCTCCAGCATTACTGGAGCCTCACCATCAGATTGTTTAGTCTCATATCCAAGACAGTTGTTCGGGGAGTCTTACTCCTCTGCAGAGATCCAGTTGATATATTCTATAGCCCCAGCTAACTGGGCCATTAAAAGTATGAGAAAAACTGATTTCTGAAAACTTGGAAGGTGAAGCCTCTGCAAAGTCTTGCTTATTTCATAAATCTTTTTCTCATTAATAAGATTGCTGCAGGAAGGCATTATGGTATGAAGGACTTTTTTTCTTGTGTTTTTTATCTGTAATGTTGACAGAATTTACACTTACATCGAAAAATTAATTCAATATCAGTTATCTAAATTTTTATTTTAAAAAATATAGATAAGCTTTTCTACTACTTATTTTTTTTAGAAAAGTAAAGTTTCATCAACATTGAACTTAAATTTAGAACTAAGAGTAAATGAGAATAAAAAATTAAATTTTGATCTTGATTTTTTTCTGCTTAAAATCACAAGGTGTGATTTTTTTTACTGTTGTTGATGGGCAATACAATTTACTTCAAGTATAAATCCCATATAATAACTTACAGACCTTCAATTATACAACAAAACTATCTCATAAAAACTGTATATGGAATTTTAAAATCATAACTTTTTATTTTTCTTATTATTTGCAGTTTATTCATCAATTCTCTAAGAAGTAAAATATCACATTTATGTAATAAGATTGCTATAATTGCAGGATTTAATTTGAACTTACTGATATATTTTGTAACAAAAAAAAAATTCATTGAAATAATTTATAAGTCAGTCAACTATCTCTGTATTTAATTTTATGAAATCTGCAAAAAATATAATCGGTATGCTAAAAATATTTCCTTTTCTATGAAGATATTTACTTAACCCTAACTACTAAAAAATAACAATAAATAACAATAAAATAACATTAAATATGAATAAAAACACTGTATTTAGATCGGAAGTGCTAAAGGAAATTCTGGACAAGTGGTATGTGAGGAGTTAATTCAGACTGAGTGGCAACAGTATTTTTGAAAGGCATCCAGAGTTATAGCTGAGTGGGTAGGGGGTCATAACTCATTACTTGAGACAGTTTACTGTTACAAGCAGAAGAATCAATGCCTCAGTTAGTAGTATTTATGTATGAGTGGAGGCATCCATGAACTATGCCAGTAGCCTTTAAAGAAGGAGAGAAACAAATAGGAAAAGACATGTGGTTAAGCCACCTGGTCATTGCTTCATTGTTGCAATTAGGAAAGAGAATGGTAACCAGTGTACAGTCCCCAAATAATATGTCAATTAATGAAATTTCACAACACATTCTGGGCATCTGAAGATGAGGCTGGCAAGGAAGAATACAGTAAAGGTGTTCAGGCTGAAGAATGTGAAGAGAGAAGCATCCATCTTGTTTGTCACCAAGTTATGACATGAAAAAAAAGATTATTTTTTGTTCATTAAGGTGATCTATAAGATCAGGGCCATGTGTGATATGAAAGATAGTATCCCACCAATCTTGACAGAAGATAAAAAGAAAAGATTTTAAAAAAAGAACAAAAGCAAAAACAGACAAAAGCAAAAACAAATGTATACCAAGGGTATTAAATCCCAATCCCTCACCTCTGGAAGTGAGTGAAACAGATATAAGTGGAGCAAAAAAGCTCCAGTTATTCAATGTTTTGATTGACTAAAGTGTATTCTATCAGGTTGCCTGTTCTATTTCTGAATGCTTAGCATCAATTAAGTGATAGTATTCATATCTTTAAAAACAATTCACTTAGAAGTTTCTATCATGAAAGTTTAGTTTGATATGGTTTCTTTGTTTAATGGTATATCAACCTTTGTGGATTATTTAATGCCAAAGTCATCCTTATAGAACAGTAGTGGTATTATTTAACCCATAGCTGGGGGGATAAGGGGGTTAATACCTTTCCCAAGATGATTAGTCTAAAAGTGAATATAATTGTACGATTGGGGTTCAAACTTACTTACTATGATGTTGCAGTCCAGTACCTTCACCTCTACAACATGGGGACTCTCCCATTAAAGTTTGCATTTTATCCTTGACACATTTGTTGAGTACTCATACAGTTCATAGAGAGCAAATATTTAAGAGTACATTTTCATACAGTTTTTATAAACTGTATAGCTCTTTTTTGGCCTTTCTGTTGCATTTTTACTTTACTAGAAATATTGTAAGCTGAACATTTTGCTTGTTTTTTTCTTTCTTTTTTGTTTGAATCAACAATTGTTTCCTAGCTATGGATTAAATAGTATCACTAGTTCTTCTACATGGATGGCTTTAGCATTAGATAATCCACGAATGGTTGGTTGGTTGGTTGGTTGGTTGGTTGGAAGGTTGGCTTGTTTTTAAAAGCATGTCAACCCGCCTGGGGTTATATGTATGCCTAAACGTTATGGAATAATGTACCTCTATATTTACACTTTTTGTAGATAACAGTTAACTATATGTTAGAATCATTGGGGATCATGTTGAGAGGTTACTTTGTATGGCATTGAACAGATTTATGTGTATATTTTTTGGTATAATTTTATTTCTCTCAAAAAGGACAGAACGTCATGTACGAGGATCATTAAATAAGTTTCGAGACTTTTTTCGTATGGGCACTTTTATTGATAGTACACACATGAAACTCTAGTCCCCTTCGAAGTAATCTCCTTCGGCTGCAATGCACTTGTTGTACCATCCCAACAACTTCTGGAAGGCTCCATGGAAGTCCTCTTGTGTGAGCGTGTCAATGACCTTCGTCACAGCCTCTTTCATCTCCTCAATTGTCTCATAACGACAGCCTCTGAGCTTAGGGAATAACCAAAAGTCACAGGGAGCAAGGTCTGGACTATAGAGAGGGTTAGGAACTGTCTTGATGCCCATCTTGCTCAAATAGTGTATGACAAGGATGGAGTTGTGGACTGGTGCATTGTCCAGGTGGAAATGCAACTGACCCGATTTGAAGAGTGCTGGCCTCTTCCGACGGAATCTCTTCTTGAACTCCCTTAAAACCTCAACAAAGTATTCCTTGTTGACTGTCTGTCCAGTGGGAACCCAGTGCATGTAGATAATGCCAGTGCTGTCAAAAAAAGGGATCATCAAAAGTTTGTAGGTGGATTTGCTCTGTCTGGCCTTCTTGTGTCTAGGAGAGCTAGCATGCTTCCACTGGGAACTCAGTCTCTTGGTCTCTGGGTCTCTTCTAAAGTCCAGATTGTATTTTTGAAATTCACCAGCTGTGACAATCAGGCTTTAGTAGGGTGTAATCCAATTCCTGATGTAGCTGTTCATTTGAACCTGAAATCATAAAAATTGGTCAGTCATCTCATAAGATGTATAGCAATAACATACTGAATTTTCAAGAGTCTACGACAATTTCAAATGCCTGTACAAAAAAAGTCTGGAAAATTATTGAAGGCACCACGTATGATGACATTTTCAAGTAGATCTTTTATATTATTTGCATTGCAAAAGCGTTTTATGATGAGAACGAAAGTTCCACATTCTGAGAGAAAGTGTTTAACAGTGCAAGGTATTTAATATGTTACACATTGTGGTTGTTATTCTTGTTTGAGTATAAAGGAGTGCGTAAGTTTTGTGTGACTAATACGTTATGGGTATTTCAAAGGTAATTTATGTTGTTGTTTGCTATCTTACTCCATTCTGGATTATTCTATTCTTAGCCCACGTTATCTTGCTGGTTTAACTTCTTGGATATGAAGGCCATAAAGGAATTATATGAAAGAAGTGGATAGTAAAAGATAAGAAACGAAGATATCTTTTATATTTTGATTTTATTTCTGGGTTCAACAACCATTCAGTGGGTGAGGAAATTCTTCCTGAATACAAATGAAATGGTTGAATCTCCCAGTCAAGGTGCTAAATGTGTTAGTCATTCTTGGGTATTTATGTCCAAATTTGGTATTTAAAGTGTTAACAACGTGTTAGACGCTTTGGGGGAGATATGTCTAAATCAAGTGTTTTCTGTAGTAGTCATTAAGTCCGTTGTATGGTGTCTTAATTGTGATTCTGACGAGTTCATTATTAAGTGTTTTTAGTCGTTAGTAAAAGAGGCGCCTGCTACTAGTGAAAAGGTTAGTCAACGCTACGCAACGCATGGCGCCTCCCACCTCTAGCAAGAAAGATCTTGGTGTTGTCACTTCGCTGGTTATTGCTGAAAGAGAACAAGATTCTTTCTTTTGTCAGGACGATTCCTTTTCTTTGCACGTGCGTCGACCCTCTTCCTGTCAGGGGCTTCTGGGAATTTCTGCATATTTTTAATAATTATTTTTAATATAATTTAATCTTTTTATTTTTCTATTCCCTACAACATAATCCGGATATAATGACATTTTTCTATGTGGAGTTTCTAAAAGCTGGTCTCCATTCTCCCAAAGTGGGTTTGTTTGTGAATGTTATTATTTCAGCGCCGTTGCTATTTTGCATGAAAGAATTGATTAAGTTTGGGTTTCGAGTCAGTATATGAAATCTTGAATTTGCCAGAGGCCAAATCTAAAGCCGATTTGGCTTCCGAGTCAGTGTAACTTGGAATTTAGCATATAAGCATAACGTAGTTCAATCTACTCAGAAGTTTAATGATGTTATATGACCGAAAGAGATCTCTTCTAATTTATCGTATACACAAAATAATGATTGCAACTAGCGCCCTCGAGAGCATTCATCGGATGTTATCGGTGCTGAGACGTTCTTCAAAATGGAAAAAAGGGGTTTCTGCGCATTGGATCTGCGCATAGCGAAATGTCGATGAAATTTGTCAAAAAATAAAAATAATTAAAAGTAATTTTTCGGCCAATCCGTGACCTTCGCGGTGAAAAAAAAAAACAAAACAAAACAATTTGATCCGAGCAGAAGAGAAAAACGATATAAAAGACAAATTTCTTGACAGCCGGGCCAGATCAAAAGAAGACAGATGACCAACAGACTAGAACTCCTCTAAGAGAGAGAGAGAGAGGGGGGAGAAAGAGAGAGAGGGGGGAACTCGAAACCACGCATCACTCACATTGACTTTCCTCTTCTCCGCTTTAAAGGAAGCGACTAAGCCGTAAATCACCAAACACCCCTCTCCTCTTCGCACTCGTAACATCTGATTGACCGCGTGCTCGTAAGTCTAACAATCCTACCACTACTAAACATAGGAAATTTTTCCACTTTTCAATTCCATTACAACATGTTTATACAACGCAGTTATTTGAACTTTTTACTTATTTGTTTTTCAATACAATTGTTAAAATTTTTACGTGCCTTCGAGTTTTTTGTTTTTACAACTGTGTTTTTGTTCTTTCCTTGCAATCATAAGCTGATATGAAAATGATAAGGAGAGTCTTCCTGTTTTTTTTTTTTTTAATTTCTAAGTGATAGTAAGATTGAGAGCGAATCTGAGAAATGGCTGTGCACGCTGTTTTTGGAGCCAGCTGTAAAGATTTAGAAGTGGTTGGAGTTGTGTTCAAGGGTATTGTGGAGTTTATCTCCATAAGTGCTGGGTTGGGTTTATATTTTCAGGAAATCGTTTAGTTTCAGGATCTCTTCAAGTTTTTTCATTGTCCAAGGTGGTATTTTAGGTATGATGGTTTAATGTATATTGATAGGAGGGATTTTAGATTCTTCAAGGGTTGGTTTCATCTAGAGGTCAAAAGGTTTAATTGATTTTTTTTAAAAACACTGCTTGTATCTTGGAGTGAAGATGCAGTCGTAAACTGGGTTGGATGAAGAGAATTTGGGTTTTATTGGAGGGCCAGTTTTTCACATTTAAGTTGTCAGAGTGCTTCATTAGCCCCGGAGTTAAGGCTGTCAACTGGAGAAGCTCTGGAGATTACTAAGAGTAGTCTTAGGCTTTCGTGATGTGTAGAGTCGAGTTCTTTGAGGTAGAACCTTCTGGCAGATCTATAGATCTATATCGTTGTTAAATTGTGAGCAGTTCAGTGATGTGTATAGTTCAAAGAGCGTTTGTTAGCTTCCCATTTTGTATGAGCAAACACTCATATGAGTTGTTGGACTCTGGTGCATTTGGTTTTTAAATATTTATATAATGAGTGAATGTTAGTCTTTTTTATCGAATATGACTCCAAGGAACTTATATTGGCCAACAACAGGTATTTCGCTTTCCTCGTTTAATGACAGGGTTGTCTTACATTTTTGTTTGGGAGCAAAAATGTACACACTGGGTTTTGGACTTTGAAAATTTGAAGCCGTTGTATATTGCTCATTTGTTTATTTAGTTATAATTTTCTTAATGTGGGTAAATCTATTGCAGTGGACAAACTCATCGATTTTGGTGATCAGAAAGAGTGAATCCCGCAGGTATCCTGAAGTTTTTATGAGAGATAAGTTTTTTTAATGAAAAATAGTTATCTTTCTCTTAAGCCTGGATCATGGTTGGTTGATTGGTTGTTTTACGGATTATCAACCTTTTCCGGGTCATTTAACGCCGAATTAAATCATTTTGATAAAAGTTTGTATGTTTGGTTTGGTTTTATGGCACATCAACCATTGTAGGTTATTTAATGCCAAATCCATTTGTATACATATAAAAGTAAGTAAAGTTGGCGACCATAGTCGAGGGTAACCCGAAGGCTCCCTTTTCGATAGCTACTACACCAATGTGTAGGGGAGGGCGCTACTCCTTTCCTGGATTGCTCTACTTTACCCTTGATCTGTACCTTATAATGCTGAGTGCTAAGCAAGGAAGCATCAAGTACCATTTTTTGAGTCTTTGGTATGACTCGACCTGGGATTGAACCCAGGTCTCCCAGGCCATTGGCGAACACTCTAAACAGTTCTATTTCAAACAATTCAGTTTAGCAGAAGTACGCAGTTTAGTTCTATTTGACCCATACATAGGATCCTATCAGGTACTACCACTCCGGCCTAGAGTGGACCTGGGAGCAATGGCAATAAAGGGGTACACCGCATTCCCTAAAGCTACAGCATTACTGGAGCCTCACCATCAGATTGTTTAGTGTCATATCAGGACACTCATGGGAGTGTCTTACCCTTCTGCAGAGATGCAGTTGGTGTGTTCTGTAGCCCCAGCCGACTGGGCCAGCCTAGATCATGCCGGTTTCTCATGATACAGAACTTTCAGATGCTGTCATATGCCTTCTCCAAATAAAAAAATTGTCATCATGTGCTGATTTTGTTTATGAAGGCTTCCCTGATGAATGTCTCTTTTTACGGAATCCAATCTGGAGGTTGCAAATTAGGCCATTTTTATTCTAGGTACCAAGTTAGCTAGTTGCTAATCTGTGGAAATTTGTTAAGGAACTGGTGATCCTGTCTCACTGAATATCAGCAACCCCTTGGGGTCACGTGTTGTCCACTATAAAAAGAGCTCCAACTGAAGATTCTGTCTCTTTTCCCACTCCCACCGCTGTTAGCAACAGGTCCATTCGTAGCAGCCCTTGACGGCAAACATATTTGGTACCTTCAACACCAGCCAGGAGCCAAGAGCGACGAACGCACGTGCTTAGTTAAAAGGAACCAGGATCACAGCTAAGTTCCAACAGGCATTTTATCTGCAAAAATTCACCTTACACCTTATAACCCAACCCTACATAACCTAACTTTACAACCTTACAACCTAAACTTACAACCTCGCCTAAACCTCACATAACCTCACAAAACCTTACAAAACCTTATCTAACCTTACTGTTATACACCTACCACCTATCAGAATATTGAACTCTTTTTTGAACCCTCACATATTCGTTGTTTGTTCCATTTGGTGTATAACCCTGTTTATTGTTTGTTGTATATAAATTTCTGTTATAGAAAAAGTCGTTCGTCTCCTTTCTTCAAAAGCTGTCACCCATCTCCCTACTGCGGTTGAAGTATAGTTTATTCTTTTACAAAACGTAGGAATAAACCGGGCTTTTCGGGACTTATAAAAATCCCCACAAATCATCTGCTCAATCGTCTTGCAGAGGCAGCTAGTTTATACGATGTATCGATAGTTCCGCTTATTAGCAGTATCTTTGCCGGTTTTTGGAATTGAGACAATTGTCGTCTATCTATGATTTTGGAAAGGTGCCTCTCGTCCATATGTCATTGAAAACATTTAGAAGGCACCTGACAGATTCATCCAGTAATTGTTTTTGAAATTCGGGAATCTCGTCAGGGCTGATAGCTGTATTGTGGAATTTATTCATGGAATCCACTTATTCTGTTCGAGTGAATGACTTGTAGTAGTCTTCGGAATTTCTTGAAGAGAAGTTTAATTTTTTCCTTTTCTGTGCTCTGATTTTCAGGAACTTTTGTTTGACCTAACTGGAAGAATTTTTTGAGAATGTTCCAGTTAGCAAATCGGTGATAGCCTTTTTTTGCTGTTATTTTTTGTTTGTTATTCAGAGGTGCTTTTTAGGGAAGTTGTTTGTTTTTCCGGCTATTTTCCGAATCATGTCCCTAACTGTTTTGAATTAGGAGAAGGTGTTCAGTTTGCTTTCATAAGTTTACCTGGAGTTTCTTTTGGCTTCTTTAATGGTTTTACGTGCATTTGCTCTGCATAATTAGAAGGAGATTGAATTAGAGTGTAGCAGAAAGAATTTCAAATTATTATTTAGTGCGGGAATTATTTTGGCCGTTGAGGTTTCGATTTTGTTTTTATCCAATGAGGATGATTTAAGCCATTCTACTCGGATGACTTTCCCGACAGGACAGACCGACTCACTTCCTCACTCATTTTAGCTGCAGAACAGAACAACATTCAACACGAGGAGAGCGCATTCAACCATGGGCCGTTGTTCCTTTTGGAGACTAGTCCTTTGTCATCTGTTCATTCCTCCTAGACCAACTGGACCTCGAAACTTCAGGTTGAATGCTTAATTCCTGCTCTAACATTCTCAACTGTTTTTTTCCATTTGTACGACTCGCAGTACAAGAGTTATCTTTCTGGCTGTCATTAAAGTCTTTTGGAACTCACGCAATATTCTCGTCCACATTCTTGTAGTTTCCTTTCTTCTTAATGTAACAGGGCAGACCACAATTTCCCTTGTCGCAAAAAGAGGATGTAGGTTCAGAGAGGAAAGTTTGCTGAACTACGTCTCGTAGCCACACTACATTCTTTGTTCCGTTTGAAAAAGGTTGGGCTCTGTTAGATACACATTTTTGCTATTGTGATAAGTTTTTGTGTGAAATGGTCGGTATAGTAAGTAATACCATCTCGTATGAGGTATTTGAGACATGGAGATCTAAACTCCTCCCAATTAGCTTTGTTCAATTTTTCATCAAGGAAGGCTTTTCTCCCGGAGGTGCCGGCTCTTGATCCTGACGTGGAAATGATCACTCCTGCATGTATCGTCATACCCATCCCAGGAAAAAAGTCGAGATGTGTTAGAGATTTTGTGTTGAAGAAATATATGTTGTTATTGCTGATTACGTTTTCCAGTGTTCTTCCTTTTTGGTTGGTGATTTCACATTCCTATAAGATATTGGGGTTGTTAAAATCACCGAGTAGAATATAGGATGTGGATAATTGTGGAGTTGTAATATGTTGTTGAGTTCCTTTTCATTAATCAGATCATGTGGCGAGATATTTGATGAGCTGATATTAATTGTTCTGTATAAAGTTGCTTAGAGAGCGAATGCCTCGAGTATAATATTGAAGTTGATTTTGCTTTGGAGTGTGTCGTTCCTTATTAGGATTAAAACAGCCCTGTGACTGGAATTGTGTTAATAATTGTACTTTTCATGGTTTTTGATTTTATAATTGTCCTAGGCTTTGAGGAATGTTTCTTGAAGAGAGATGATAGTGGGCTGGAGGGCCGTCAACTAAAAGAGCAGTTCATTCCCATTGGCTTTGTGGTTAATGGTTGAGCTTTGGGTTTGAACTACTTCGGGGTTTAATTTTCTGGGGTTTTATTTTATCTTTTTTAATTGTCTGAATTAATTTGTCGCTTCTTGGTTTTCATTGTCTGGCAATTATTTGTTTGTTTTTGACGTTGCCTTTAAATGTTTTTGTTATTTTGAGAGGTGTCGGTAAAGGCAGGTGGTTGTATTAGGGATCTTTTGTCTTTCTTTGTTCTCGTTTTGTTTGGAAACCAGTTGATATTTAAATATTTTGTTGATTGAGTCGGAGATAGTTGTACTGCTCTCTTTACTTGGTCGATTTTTCTCTGTTGAGGGTTGTTTTCACTGAACTGTTTTTGTTTGCATCGCAGGGGTCTGCAGATTCTTCACAAAGGCTGGCAGATCGTCCTGCTTTAGTCCGAGAAACTTCTCGCGTTGTGCTGCGCATTTTTGGCATTCTCAGGTTGGAGTAGCTGCTGATGCCTCAGTGCATTTGCCAAAAATGTGATCTCCAAGTCCTGTGATGGAGTGCTTATTACCACTTTAGCTGCATTAGCATAGGATCAAGTTGGGAAGTTGGTTTCTATGATCCTGCTTGCTTCCGGGAAAAATATATCTCTTGTATATTTTACTTTAGTTACCTCTTTTTCCCTTTTACAAGCATCGCAAGCTCTAGAGTCTATTGCATGGCTTCCCTTACAGTTCTTTACAGGTGTCTTCTGCTTGTCGAGAAGCATTCTGCTCACACTGCTGGCATATTGGGTTGCTTGTGCAGCGGCTTTCATGATGTCCGAACTTCTGCAAGTTGTAACATCTTAGAAGGTTCCGAGAGTATTTTTCTACCCTGAACGTCACGTATCATATTTTAAGTCTCAGTGGTAGGTTCGGTGAGTTAAAGGTCATGATGTAGGTATGTGTGTCTATTATTTGCCCATTCTTTTTAATGAACACTCTCCTGATATCTGACATCTGTTGACTTTTTAGGACTTAAAAAAAAATTTTCTCCAGGATGCAGAGGGACAGTTCTTAGTATTTTACTGCTTCTCAAGAAAAGTTGAGGAATCTGCGATGGTAGGTTTTTTATGTTGTGGAAAGTGGTCATCTTGAGGAGCAACTTAGCATGGCTCTTTTTTACCACTTCCACGACTAATGTATTGTTTTTGTAAGTCTTCACTGATTTGCGAGATATATTGGTGAATAGAAACTTTTCTACAACGAAGGGAGAAAGTTTTGCGATAGTTTTCTCTTCAATTGATTTTAAGACTATAAAATTTAGAATTTTTCCACCTTCTACACATCACTGTCCAAATCTGTCTCAGGATGGTGTCGCTATTCTAGTCGGTGCCATAAATAAAGCATTTTGTATTCATTAACCGTGCTCCTCCCCCGCCTCGGAGCCTATCAGTGGGAAGTGACCAAAAGAAAACCCATTCACCTTAGCATAACAGGGCTACATAGTATACTCTTATTAAGAGAGAGTATCCCGGACAGCTGAATGTCATAAGGTTCCGCATCCAACTATGCAGCTGCCCAAAAGACTGTCCTGTATAGCAAAATACTTTGCCTGTCGGTATGATTGACCCGAGAGCCACCGCTTTCTAAGTCAGATTTTGTTGGTGTTAAGCTCAGCTAATTTTGTTGGATCAAGCTTAAGGGCAATGTAAAAGGAAATAGTTAATCTGTTTGATTTTTTTAAAAACCATTTTCAGTGCAATGTTAATATGTGATCTTATGTCTCATCCGAAAAATTATTTTCAAATAAAAAAATTAAATAAGAAAAAATGAGAAATTTCTATTATTGTTAATAGTATTCTGAAACAGAATCTGGATTAGTATCATGACGATCCATCACTTTATTGTTATAACTGCATTATCGAGTATATCTTGTCCATACATAGGTCTGTAAAAAAAAGTCGTTGTTTCAGGAGGAGGCAAATATATTTTTTCACATCTTTAGGAGTGGGGCATAGGCTCCTATCTCCCCACTTGTAATACAAATTGAACCTCATCGGCTACAGATACAAAAATGTTTGTATCCGTATTTTTGCATTTATTAACCCATCGACGATGCATTTACGCTTGTTTTAAAATTTTGTAATACTTCGCAGACGACAATATTTGACTAGCAGTGAAAAACTTGAAGGATCAAAACGCAAAATGATTTATGAAATCTTTTCCGTCCGAGATTATCAATAATACAATTTTTAGCATATTAGAATCATATATACATCATCAACTTTTTAAATCTAATTTCGAGCCAACCATAATAGTACAAATAAGCAAAGAAATAAGTATTTCTTCAGTCAGTATTATTACAGAGAGAGAGAGAGAGAGAGAGAGAGAGAGAGAATGAATGAATGTGAAATGACCCCGAACGTTCTGGCCGTAGTAGCAGGCGAACCCACAAGCTATAAAATAGCGTATTGGAGAAATGATTCAGATAGGGCGCGCAGAAATAAAGTCAAACCAAAAAGTGGTAAGTGAAAAATTTTTAGTTCCCGAGTAACCACAGCGCTAGTCGACACTTTTTCTTTAGGTTTGGCAGAAAATACGCCTGCCTGCCCTTGACTCTGTTGCAGATAACCTACAATGCTGGAGAATGGAAAAAGCAGCAGTATTCCCTCTGAAAAAGGACGAAGGAACTGTGGGATCAGGCAGAGGTCAGGGCAAGTTGTGTTACCATTTTTTTTTATCTGACTCCATTCTGAGGTAATTCTTTTTTTTTTTTACCCGACGTTGTCTTGTTGATGTAACTCCTTGAACAAGAAGGCATAAAAAGAATTATATGAAAGAAGACAGCAACAGATAGGAGACGAAGATGTTTTTTTAAAATTTTTCCTTTATTTCCTGGGTTCAACAACCATTCAATGGGTGAAGGAATTTTCCCTGAATACAATTGAAATGGTTGAATCCCCCAGTCAAAGTATTCAAAAATATGTTAATCGTTTCTTGGTATATATATGTGCCCTCATTTGTTGTTTTAAAGCTTTAACAACGTATTAGTCGCTTTTGGAAGTTTGTCCTAGTCCAGTGTTTTTGTTCGTAGTTCGATAGGTCAGTTTCGTGGCTTTTTGTATTTTGGCATACTGTTAACCGAGACGGGTGCTACTTGTGAAAGGACTGTAGTATCACCTCCCTTACTAAGGTCAGTAAATGGGCAGTCAATACTAACTCAACAGAAATCTTGGTCCTTACTTCCACCTCGGCCAAGGAATGCTATCCCAGAATCCATCGCCTCTCACTCTTCTCTCTTCCCTTCTCTCTCCTTTTCTTTCTCGCTTTCCCTCTCCCTCTGGCCAATCAGCGGAGATAGTAGCAGTTGCCGAAGACGACCAAAGAACAGAAGAGGAGGCAGTTGCTGAAGAGATTCCAAACACTAAACACACGTGTTGACCGTCGGACATTTTCTAGCCAACACGTGGCGTTGTATACGAAGAATAAAATTCCTCTTTTAAAGTTAATATTTGTCATCCTCATCATCATCATATCGTGCTGGTAGCACGGATATCCCTGACCCTCTCTCGCCACTCCTCCCTATCGTTCATCGCCCTAGGTAGGTCTTCAGGACAACACCCTGTATCCTCACATAGCTGCTGAATGTACGTTCGAGCTGGTCGCCCTGCTTTTGCGCGGCCATGTGTGGGGATCCATAAGAGTACATCTCTTATGAGTTCATCTCTGCTTCTCCAGCAGTGTCCTGCATGTCTGGTTCGTCTAACTTGAATAGTTTTCGTGATAGGGGGCAGGTGGCCGTACAGTTGGTGTCTTGTGGGGTGTTGCTGCCAGGACTTGTTCAGGATTGCACGCAGTATTCTTGTGTAATTGCCATCTAGTTTCTTCTCCAGCCGTTTTGTTAGCGTCCATGTAGTGCATCCATATAGCAGTATCGATGTGACCGCTGCCTGGAAGAAACTGCGTTTCATTTTATCGGTTAGGTCTGATTTCCATATAATCGATAGCCTGTTGATAGCTGTCCATGCTTTCGTTAGCCTCGTTTCGATGTCCTTTTCGGTTGATTCGACGCTGCTTCCTAGGTACGTGAATTTGTCTACTAGTTTAAGTGGGGTTCCTTCTAGAGTGGAGATGTCCCCCGTTTGGTTATAGCACATGTATTCCGTTTTGTGTGCATTAACATAGAGGCCTATGTTTGCTGCTGCTCGTTCCAAACTATGCAGAAGTGTTTCGGCTTGGTCAGGTGTATTTGCCAGTATCGCTATGTCATCGGCGTAGTCGGCGTCGGTAATTGTTATTGCGGGGTATCTTCTGCTTCTTTTCTTCGTCAGTTCGAAGCCATTCTCTTTGATTTTGTCAATCGATGTTCTAAGTACGTAGTCTAGACAAATGATAAAGAGGTACGGGGCCAGCGTGTCCCCTTGTAGTACTCCTGCTACTTCTCATTTATTATCTCAAATAACATAACCCAAGTACATATATTACAATGGTGACCCCAACTAAAAGGATATAAGACGCAACTTTTGAAAATTCCAGGATAAATTCAACCAATTTTTCAACTTCACGTCGCAAACGTTTCAAGACAGAACCTTCGACGTAAGTAAATAAAAAAAAAATTCTTTTCCTCTTTTCTTCGTCTACAACAACAACAAATATATATATATATATACACATATAAAAATATATACACACACACAAAAAAAAAAAAAACAATTTAGAAAAAATAAATAAATAAAATGGAAGAAGCTTCTCTACAGCAAATTAACATAAAGACACCAGAATTCATGGAAACGGCAGTGAATGGCTGGTTTTCCATTCTGGAGGCACAATTCCACCTGCGCAATATAACGGCATCAACAACAAAATTCTACACGGTAATATCATCTCTGCCTGCAGAGGTGGTAGCTAAAATACCGATAACAATTTTAGAATAAAAAAAATACGAGGAAATAAAACAGTCATTAATTGAGGCCCACGAAAGGACAAAGCCGGAATTGCTGGACAAATTAATGTCAACAACAACTATTACAGGCCGTCCTTCAACATACCTGCAAGAAATGCTATCGATAGCAAAACGGATAGGTATCGGAGAAGAAATAGTAATACACAAATTTCTTCAGGCCCTACCAGCGACAATTTCCCCCGTCATTGCTTCACAAAAAGAGTTAAGTCCAACTCAACTTGGAAAGCTAGCGGATGAGCTTATGCCTCTGCTTAACAATATCAACACGACAGCGTTCACCGCTCAGCATAGGACACAAAAAACTGAGAAAAGCAAAGAAAATATTATTTTACCGACAGGTATTAAACCTTTCTTCCCGGAACAAAAAGCCAAAATATGTAGAGCACACCTCTTCTTTGCCGAGCAAGCAAGAACTTGCAAATCTTGGTGTAGATGGCCGAAGAAGCAAAACACAAAAATACTACCAAGTTCGCGTCCACCTACACCAACTCCAACAGACTCGGAAAACTAACGGCGCGAACCATGTCTGTCCCCCTGAGTTCGCCGCTATTACAAATCAATACACGATTAGGGACAACTACATTAAAATTTATAGTGGATACTGGTGCAAGTATCTCAATAATACCAGCGTCTAGGTTAAACGGCGTCACGTTAAATCCAACACCGGTATCACTCACCACCGCTAATGGAGAGAAAATAAAATGCTACGGACAAGCAAACCTAGAGATTGGGATACCAAGTTTGAAAAGGTCATTTTCCTGGACATTTGTGGTCGCAGATATCACCAATCCACTCCTTGGATTTGACTTTTTTAATGAATTTGGTCTCATAATCGACTGCAAAAATAAAACAATTTACGACCCGTTAACAGCTACCAAAAAGGAATTAATACTAAACACGACATCTCCAGTAAACGTGGTCATTAACAAAGTAGAACTACCATCATTTGTTCAAACCAGTCTGGATAAATACACAGAAATCATTTCTCCTCATATAAACAAAAATAACAACTACTGCGGTGTTTATCACAGAATTGATACAGGTAGCCACTTACCGGTTTTTGCAAAATCCAGACAGCTATCAGCGGAAAAACTATCGGCGACTAAAGAAGAGTTTAAAAGACTCATAAATGAAGGCGTGATAACTCCTTCAGACAGCGAATGGTCAAGCCCACTACATCTTGTACCTAAGCAAAGTGGAGGATACCGCTGCTGCGGAGATTACCGTACATTAAACAGCATCACTAAAAGTGATAGATACCCCATTTTCAATATAAATTCATTCACAACAAAACTCGCTAATAAACAGCGATTTACAAAAATTGATCTGATTTCAGCGTACCATCAAATTAAAATGCACCCAGATGATATTCCTAAAACGGCAATTATCTGTCCGATGGGTCTTTTTCATTACGAATTTATGCCGTTTGGGTTAAAAAATTCGTCGGCAACATTTCAAAGGTACATGGACAGAATCTTTCGACAGATAGACTGTGTCTTTATATATTTAGATGACATCTTAATCTTCAGCGACGACGAGCCTTCCCACAAGAAAGATATAGACACAGTTTTTAGGATTTTACAAGAAAATAACCTGAAAATATCACTATCGAAATCTATTTTCAATGTAACATCGCTAGATTTCCTAGGTTTTAAAATTAATTCAAATGGAATCACACCAACTGCTAACAAAGTAAAAGAAATAGAATCTTTTCCGTGTCCTACAGATGCTAAAAGCTTACGCAGATTTCTTGGTATGGTAGGATTTTACAGGAAGTTAATACCAGGATTTGCGAAGTTAGTCTTACCTTTATCCGAAAGAATGAGATTAACACCTAAAGGATTAATTACCTTGAATAATTTGGAAAAACAATCCTTTTCTAACATTATAAAAATACTTGGTGAGCTAACAGAATTATCTCATCCTCAACCAACTTGTACACAGTATCAACTAGTCACGGACAGCAGCAAATATGCAGTAGGTGCTGCCTTACATCAGGTCATAAATGGAAATCCAATACCAATAGGATTCTTCTCAAAGAAACTGACGACAACACAGACGAGATATTCCACTTTTGACCGTGAACTTTTAGCAGCATATTTGTCAGTGTTACATTTTCGCCACCTCATAGAAGGTCGTGAAGTATTACTTCTGACAGATCACAAACCAATATGCGGTGCATTCCACAGTCTAAAACCTGCCAAATCAGATAGACAACAAAGACAGCTAGCAATTATTACAGAATTAATTTCAGATATAGCCCATGTGAAGGGTAACCAAAATGTAGTTGCAGATTGTCTGTCTCGCCCAACATTTGCTGTACAAATAGATATATACGATCTACCAGCACTTGCAGATGCACAAAAATCAGACACCGAAATACAGTCCTTTCCAGATTTAAAGAAATTCACATTATCTGGAAAAGATCAATTTGTGTTATGTGATACATCAACGTCATACCCCAGACCTTTTGTACCGTGCACACTACGAAAATCTATCTTTGACAGCTTGCATGCAATATCACACCCTGGAATAAAATCATCTATCAAAATGATTAAGGCTAGATTTTACTGGCCACATATGGATAAAACCATCAAAGAACTATATGCATCATGCACATCTTGCCAACAAGCAAAAATATACCGACATACCAAATCGCCTGTACAAACGTTGGAAATACCATCATCAAGATTCCATACTGTACACATTGATATAATTGGACCACTACCACCAGCGAAATGCTCCAACAATCCTTACATCAATCCATGTCGGTATGTTTTAACATGTATAGATCGAACCAGTCGATGGATAGAAGCACAACCTATATCGGATATTACAGCACAAACCGTAGCAGAAGCTTTTGTAAACACGTGGATTACGCGCTTTGGTGTTCCACTCCATGTCATATCAGACAAAGGAAAACAGTTTGAGAGCGAACTATTCCTTGAACTATCAAAAATTATTGGATTCTATAGGCTACGTACAACATCCTATCATCCACAATGCAATGGACTTATAGAAAGAGCCCACAGAACCTTAAAAGCAGCTATTATGGCCCGAAAAGAATCTTTGATTTCAGCCCTACCAATAGTTCTCATGGGAATTCGAAGTATGCCCAACTGCTCCAATTTTCCCCTTTTTATGCGGTCACAGGTGCACAAATGTTATTGCCACAACTAATGATAAATACGGAAAATACAGAAACAGTTACACAAAATTTTACAAGAGAACTGCACAAAACTATGGCAAAATTCGATCTGACAGACTTTTCAAACAGAGAAAAATCAACAAAAATATCATATGTGCCAGATCAACTTCAAACTTGTGATAAAGTTTGGATTAGGATAGACCGTGTTCGAAAACCGCTAGAAGCACCCTATTCAGGCCCTTACATGGTACTCGAACGAACACCAAAATATTTCCTAATAGAAACTAACTCAAATATGCATACACAAGTTTCAATAGACCGTTTAAAACCTTACATTGAAAACAAACAAAAATGTACACAAAATGCAACTACCAATACAAATAAAAAGTCTGAAAGTTTACCTCCTGAAAAAGTGCAGGGACATAAAATGAAAACAAGAACTTCAGGTAGAACGGTTACATGGAAAAAGGATAACGAATATATTTATTATTAAAACAAAAACAAAAGCAAAAAAAAAAACAAAACAAAAAAAACAACAACAAAAAAAAAACAAACAACAAACAAAACCAAACAAAAACTCCGTTTACTGGTAGGGGAGTATTGTAGTATCACCTCCCTTACTAAGGTCAGTAAATGGGCAGTCAATACTAACTCAACAGAAATCTTGGTCCTTACTTCCACCTCGGCCAAGGAATGCTATCCCAGAATCCATCACCTCTCACTCTTCTCTCTTCTCTTCTCTCTCCTTTTCTTTCTCGCTTTCCCTCTCCCTCTGGCCAATCAGCGGAGATAGTAGCAGTTGCCGAAGACGACCAAAGAACAGAAGAGGAGGCAGTTGCTGAAGAGATTCCAAACACTAAACACACGTGTTGACCGCCGGACATTTTCTAGCCAACACGTGGTGTTGTATACGAAGAATAAAATTCCTCTTTTAAAGTTAATATTTGTACTTCTCATTTATTATCTCAAATAACATTACCCAAGTACATATATTACAGGACTAGCCAACGCGTCGTCCAAAGACGAACGTGTGGCGTCCCACTAGTTAGTAAGGTGTTGTCACTCCACTGGTCACAGCTGAAAGAGAATGAGCTTCCTCCTCCTGTCGAGAGGTCCTTTTTTCTTTACGCATGCGTCGCCCCTTTTTCCTGTCAGTTTTTTTCCTGGGAGTTTCTGCATATTTAAAATTTTTCTTTTTTAATTCAATTTAAATTATTTATTTATTTCCTACAGAACCATGAATATGAAGACTCTAATGTTAAAGGAAAAAGAAAAAAGACTGTCCGCTGACTCCAGATAAGTTCGCATATTTAATCGCTTTCTCCCTCATGAACTGCTATATTCGACTGAGAATTTACATGCATCATTCCACACGCACAAAAAAGAACATTTTAATTGACAGGGCATTCCGCCCTTCATATAGTCATTAATATTTGTTTGTTTGTATCTGTAATTAAATCGTCCATTTTCTATCTTAACCTTCGGTTTTGTTCATCTTCTTCCGTCTTCGAAAAACAGAGCTTCGCTGAATGGATATCTGCATTATTTCTTACTTTTTTTCCCTAATGTATGTACGACGGGATCTCTGGGGAATATACTAGACGTCTAGGAGCTCGCACATGGGAGCTGTAGAAGGGTGGTTGTTCTCCCAGCGCCAAGAAAATTTTCTTAGCTCGTTACCGTAGGAATTATGTCATGCTTACTCAACCGTTCGATTTATTTCTTTTGAGTGAAGATCTACGTTCTTTTCTTTTAAGAATGCGTTTAATTTCAAATCTTTCTTAAACTGAGCGAATGCATGTTTGCATTTTTATTGCATTAAAAATATTGATCTGTCTCCTGATGATAAAATATCAGCAGGAGCCACATATACGTTAAGGCAGAAATACATTTCTCTCTCTCACAAGGAGACAAATTTATACAAAGATTTTTTTACACACCTAAATAAATTTCCCTTTATTTTTAAGCTAACAATTACATCTATACTTCATTCACAAAATCTTTTCTGTCATCTATTTAAGAATATTTACGCTCAGACAAATATCATTTTTGACTTTTGTTTTTCAATAAACTTTTCACTCAAAAAAAATAAAATCTATAAATTTGTAGATCGGATTTTTATTCAATCATTTACCCCTTTATCCGATATATATATATATATATATACTTTATTATTAAATCAGAAAATTATCACCTATTCCACAATAATTTGAAAAAATAAAACTAAAATTAATGCGAATCGTGACTGGCGACACGATTAGTATCGTTATCATCAGTTTTGATGAAACGATTATGGGTTTAGACTTGTGAATAACTCTATATCTCAACAAGAAGCACAGTTAAATTTTGTGCAAATTTTAGGATCCAAGAAGGCGCAAATTTATTACAATTAGCCCAACTTTTGGTAAGTTGGTCCATTTTTAAGCCAAAAATCTAATTGATACGTGAAAACATTTTCGCCTTGCAGTTCAGTCATAATTTCCACTGGAATCTTTGACAGTCAACATACCAAACTCAAAAACAATAACTATGAGAATCGAATTTCAACTCGCAACAGCTAAGTACCAAGCCAGTTACTTTGGGTTTTTGAAATTAACAAAATATTCTCCAGTCGCAAATATACAACTATTAGCGAACGCACCCAAATACGTATTTTTACATACTTTGTATTATGAGTAATACTATTATCGCTGCTTTTTTCCTTTTGCTAATATTACTTCTACCATTGCGGATCACTGAACGGATTTTCGCCTAAGTATATTGAATGCAGGATAATCACTTTTGTATATGCAACACTTAGTCTTACAGTCTTAAAGATTCCCACAAACACGCTGTTCCCCCAAAAAACTGCTTCGCATAAACAGAACTATCCATTAGGACATGTAGCAGAAAGAAATTCAAATTATTATTTAGCGCGTTAATTATTTTGACCGTTGTGGTCTCGTCTTATATTTTCACCCATTCTGCCCGGATGAATTTCCCGGGCAATACAAAAGGCAGTGAAAACGCGTGCCTTTTCTCTTTTCACCTAACTTTCGAGTAGGACGGACTGATTCCCTTTTTCTCTTTAACTCCAGCGGCAGACCTCATCACCATGAGGAGAGCACATCCAATTTATGGACCGTTGTTTTCTTGGAATTCATTCCATAATCTTTTGTTCATCCCTCCTAGACCAACGGATCCCAGAAGCATTAAATTGGATGTTTAATTCCGCCTCTGATATTAACAATTCAATTTTTGCTTTGTCTTCAGCAATTCGATTCTTGCTCGGACTTCAGCAACTCAATTCTTGCTCTGACTAAATCAACTGGACCTCGAACTTCTGGCTGAATGCTAGATTTCTGCTCAACTATTTACAATTGTCCTTCTTCTACTATTACTCACAGCACAAAGAAAAACTTCGTCTCAAGCTGCCATTAAAACTTCCCTTCTGAAACTTATCAATATTCTCGTCGTTTCAATTATTTTCTTCCTTTTAATATAACAAGAGGCAACCTCATCTGCTTTCCTGTTATAAATACACTTTTGCAGAAACAGACTCTTTCGCATAAACAGACTTTTTTCGTTTGAACACTCTTTTGAAGAAACAAATCTTTGCATGTTTCTCTTGCTTGCATTACACTTCTGTTGTTGTTTGTTGATAAATACATGCTGGTTATAATTTTTCAATTCAATTTATGTAGTTCGGTTCCTCATTGCAACATCTTTGGTCCTTTTTGTTGAATACTAATTACATGCAGCCTAACATAACCGCTTCAGACTCACTAAGTTCAATTCGTCATCTACATTGGCTTTAATTTTTATCTCTATGGTGGTGGTAGTGGTGGACATCCTCACGTCCATAGTTACAACTCTGTCTATGCATAGCTGTAGCTACTATCTAGCCAATCTAGATGTAATTCGTCCACAAATGTATCTTTATGCCAATTACGAGAGCGTATAAACAATTTTTCAGATAGAAAATTCTACGGTTTTTTTTTGCATCAACACAAATAATTTTACAATAATTTTTTTTCTTCAATAATATTTTGTTTACATTTTTAAAAAATTAATTTTGATTTAATTACATTTTCTTATTTCTATAACTTTTTAATAATACCTTTCTGGTGTTACATTATCTGCAAAAACTTCCCTTGAATGTGTAGCAGAAAGAAAGAATTTCAAATTATTATTAGCGCTGGAATCATTTTGCCGTTGGGTTTTCGAATTTATATATTTCGTTCAGTGAGAATGATTCATGCCATTCTGCCCGGAGGACTTCTCCGGGCAATATAAAAGGCAGTGTAACATTCTTTCATCCTCTCTTCCTCACATATTTATCGACCAGGACAAACCGACTTCTCTTCTTCACTGTCTCTTCTTGACTGATTCCAGCAGCAGTAACAGACCATCATAACATGAGACGAGCACATTCAACTTTTGGGCCAGTGTTCCTTTAGGAGTTCATTCTTTCATCATTCATTCCTCCTCGACTCACTAGTCCTCGAATCTTCAAGGTTAGATGTTTAATTCCGGCTCTATCATTTGCAACTCTTTTCCTTCCATGTATGACTCACAGCACAAAGGTTATCTTTCTGGCTGTCATTAAACTTGAAACTCATCAATATTCTCGTCCTCATTCCTGTATTTCCTTTCTTCTTAATGTAACAGAGCAGACTACAATTTGCCCTTCCGTTAAAATGTTTATTTGTCAATTATAGTTTCGTAACCTGTCCACTAACGTACACATCGAATTACTCGCTCGCCCTAGATAAAATAACATCCGGTTACGAACGGAAGTGACGAAGCCCCTTTTACGACCTTAACCTCTCGTCTCAGATAAAAAAAAGGGATAAATTTGAAATTAACAATATCAACAGAATACTTTTGTCAGAAACAACACTATAAAAATGGAATAAATCATCTGCGATAGCCGACGCTACGCTAAAGAAGTGATTTATCTTTACGCCCATTTTTATAACTTTCTATTTACACAAACTCTACAGCGTGGCGCTGCCCCACTTTCATATAACAAAGGCTCCTGCGACGGCAAAACTTCAGAGATCATATTTACCAACCCCTCCGCTCGGGCAGGATATGACACATGGTCAATTTTTAAGCGGAGTTTAACAGGTTTTAATTCAGAGTTTTCCTTCTCCGAGACTAGTTGCCTCACCAAGGCTGAAGAACCTAGTCTTCCTTACTATTTACCCATAGCTGGAGGGAGAATATTTGGATTCATACCTTTCCCAAGGGTATTAGTGCTATGTGAAATGCAATCAGTCAGGTCCAGGATTTGAACTCGTCTCGCTGTGTCCATATCCTGTGACGATAACCATTACACCACGGGCACCTCCAAAACTTCAGAGATCCTCGGATCTTTCCTCTCTAGTTGTTGGGTTGCATTCGGTAGGCCGTTTTATCTCTGGGCGGTTCTGCCGAGTGTGCTTCGGCACTGGAGAGTTCCTCCGGCCTCAGGGAGCCATCCCCCCTGGCTTTTACCCCCTTCGGTGTGGGGGGTTTAGGTTTATTGTCTGGCGCCTGAGGCGTCCCAAAAAAGGGGAATGCCGACGAGGTCGAAGGTATTTTTGACCTTGCCGGACGCGTGTGGGCTTCGGCCCTGCGATCGAACCCACCTTAAAAACGGCCTTGTGCCGTATTCGTGCGTTGGTGGGACGTATGATAAATAATTCAGAGATCCTCGAATGCTCTCAGGAGCCGCTCTTAGCGGTATCCATGTATTTTAGGGTGGATAATCTCCCTGTGTGTTGGACCCGGAATTGAACCAGCGACCTTTAGATTTCAGTTTAAAGTGCTTATTACACCACTTCCTTCTTTGCGTTCCTCCTCCACTGTGCCGAAACCCGGGATTGAACAAGCGACCTTTAGATTTCAGTCTAAAGCGCTTGTTACACCACTTCCCTCTTTGCGTTCCTCCTCCACTTTCCTCCTCTCTCTTTCGCTCTCCTTTCCACTCTCTCTGTGCTTCTTCCTTCATTTCTCTTCCACCTGCTTCTGCTTCTCGCCGAGAAAAAGTCGCCCGAAAAGAAAAACGAGTCGGTTTTTATCTACGTCACCTTACCCATTATCCATTTCCTTAGCCTATAAAAATTCCGGTCGGGCGCCTCCTCTCTTTTTTTCCTTTAATGGGCTGAAGGTGGATTATTGAAACAGCAGTGAGTATTTTTCTTTTCTTTTCTTTTCATTGTATCAAATCACTGACCTGCACGCCAGACACAAACGAACCCTCTTTTGTCGAGAGCTGCCGTTAGTCCCACTTTCATGTCCACAATCCAAAAGGCTCGAATCCTACATCACGTGGTGCATTCGCCTTTCCCATCACATATTTATGCACGAACGGTGCTTTATCAGGGCCATAAGAGGTCCCTGTCTGCGGGTCGGAGTATCTCTGGCAGCCTTTATTGGCTCGCCGAAATAGACGGCCAGGAGGCAAACACGAAGACGGATTCTAAGACCAGCCGGTCTTAATCCTCGCTTGGTTCCGCTCGTCTGATTAGCTGCGCAGCGCTAAAGGCACGGTTCAGCCTTTAGCTACCGCTTCACTATCTGCGCAGCGCTAAGATAACGCCAATCTTAGCCCCGACCTCCTGACCTGTCCGCTCGTTTGTGCAGAGCTTCGGCGCGGCTCAGCCTTAGCTCCCATCCGATATGTCCGTACGGCTTTGACTCGGCAAAGCCTTCGCTACCGTCCGTACAGCTTCGGCGCGGCACAGCTTTAGCTATCGTCCGCACGGCTTTGACACGGCAAAGCCTTCGCTCCCGTCCGATACGTTCGCACGGCTTTGACACGGCAAAGCCTTCGCTATCGTTCGATACGTCCATACAGCTTTGGTGCGACACGACCATAGCTACCGTCCGATATGTCCGTACGGCTTTGGCGCGACCCAGTCTTAGCTACTGTCCGCACGGCTTTGACACGGCAAAGCCCAGCTAGTGCCCGATACGCCCGCACGGCTAGGGGGCACGACAAAACCCTAGCATCTCTGACTCGTTCACTCGATCTCATATGTACTAAGGCCTGGCAAACATTAACCACGGTCTCTCCGACCTTTCACTTGGTCCATAACACTAAGACACGGCTCAGTCTTAGTCACTAGTTCGCCCGACACTACACGACCAAGCTGCCATCACCGAACACGACCTCAACGCTCCTGCAAGGTACCACTCAGTCCACGTACGACTCGCTGTTACGGACTGCCCTACCTTTGCAACACCTGGCTCACATACGACTCGCAGTATGAGCCAGCATCCGGATCGACACACCCTCGGTTAACCCAACATACCGTCATAACCGGGAATATCGATCTACCAACTACGACCGATACCAGCTTCCTACGATGATCATCCAGCTGCATTCTGCAACTAGTCCGATCTCAGCTTCCAGCTACGATCACCCAGCTGCATTCTAAAACTCAACCGACCTCAGCTTCCAGCTACGATCATCCAGCTGCATTCTACGACTCAACCTACGCCAGCTACCCGCAACTAACATCAAGCTGCGGTCAGGTACGTCTCAACCCTACCAGCTATCACGTTACCATCCTAGCTGAAGACCGAATACGACCATCACGGACTTTACACACGTTTGTAGATCTGACAATAAATTGTCACTTGTTTTATTTGTTACCTCGCCTTTGTTCCTTCATTGTCTTTGGCTGTCACTTACTCACACGCATTAAACTTAATTCATTTGCGGGGTCGACATGTTTATCGGCTCTGCAACAATAGTGCCTAAAACGAGAGAAGATCGCCAACATATTCTGTAAAAATTAAAAACAAAAACAAAAGTTCGTGTATTATTTAGTTGTCAGAATTCAAAAAAGGTAGGAGTAAAATCCCCAAAGAATAGTCGTAATTCTTTAAGTACACAAATTTCAATGACGTCACCATGAACACCAAATAAAATCAAAACAAAGAACAGACAAATCTTATCACAGAAATATCATTTCACCATGGTATTTATGTAGTATACAGAACTCCAGTCTAATTCCTTAAAACATCAATTACTAATTTTGACAAATTTCCTGAGAAAAAGAAGCTTTTATAAATAGAAAGCAAGCAAAATTATTCACCAATTTTTTAAAAATACGTGAGCGGGACTAACCCTTGTGTGAAATAAAATTGTAAAAAAATTCATTCATCTTTTTTCCTTAATTGAAAATGAATTAAAAGACAAGAAAAAATTTAAAAGCGAAATAAATCATAATGGAATGTGAGAATACAACGCTCTGTGAACTATTGAAAAAATAAGGAAGTGAGACTGATCGAAATTTTATTTAAGCTATTGTTTGCTTCGTATAAAAAGTTTTTAAAATAATTGAAGAAGAAAACACTTGCATTCATTCAAATGAAAAAGCAAGCTAATTTGTCGAATTCTTTAAATTCAATCAAATTTAACTTAATTTATTTAAATACGGACTTTATTTCAAAAGGAACAATTTTTGGTTTTGTCCGAAACAACAACATCGCTATTGAGAAAATGTTTATTACTGCAATCAGTTTTATTAGCCTGTTTCAGTACACTTCAATATTTCATAAAATATTAGAACAACATTTAATTTTTGTTTTCCATTAAGAGAGAGAGAGAGAGAGAGAGAGAGAGAGAGAGAGAAGAGAGAGGCGAAAAGTATAATCCTACAAATACTAAAAAAATATTTTCAAAATTTTTTTTTTTCAACTCATTTTTTTCTTTAAAAATTTTTAACACTTGTTGAGCACACTTTCTGCTACCACTGGGGAAAGATATTCATGTAGAGCTTAAATAAGCCATGAGCTTCGAAGACTTGTTGAATTTTATTGCATTGAGATACTATACTTTAGCTCCTGTTGCAAACTTTTGATCTTTACTTTATTACTACTCGCTTTGTAAATACGAAATGTATCCAAAAAGTGTTGAGATTGAAGCTGTTCTGAACAAAACAGAAATGAACAATGAATGAAATGTTAATTTTCTTCAAAGTAAATTCCTTGGTGTTCAACCCACTTATTTTAGCAATTTTCCATTGTTTCGAAGCACCTCTGAAACCTCTCTATGCTATGAAGATGCACCATGATATCTCTTTTAATGTGGTCTACATTTTCGAACTTTTGTATGGTAATGGAAGAATATTATTTGGGGATGTTTCGATGAAGTTGCACCGCCAGCTTATGAATATGGGTATTTGTTCTCACACACGTGCTATGCAAATATGGTCATACAGCACATATATAGAAGATATATAAGCAGCAGTCGTAGTTAATGCTCTGGAATCCAGTTGCCGTACCTGCTACTAACGACCCAGTTCAACCTCAGCCAACCCAACAAAATTATTAAAATAAATTTTCCGTAAAGAAAAAAGAAAAAAATTGGTTGAATCTAAGTCTAGTGGCCATGGAAGGTGCTGCACCTGCACAATCCTGTGTTTCACTAAAAACTGCTGATAAAAATGTATTGAGACTTCATCAAAAATTTATTGAGAATTGCTCAACTATGTACTCATCTTCAATTAAATTCTAAAATCTAAAGAATTTACTTATTTAGTCTTGATACTTTTGGATCACATCTTGTATGTATATTGTGTAGTGTGATATGAAAAAGGAATAGGAGTAATAAAACTCAAGAACAAGTGAAAATGAAGGAATCAAGGTGTAGTAGTGTGAGTAGAGGCCGCATGAAAGGTACCAATATTTCAGAATAAATCTATAGGACTTTACACTCCTATAAATTATTTTGGGTGGTATGCCACTTGTTCCCACAAAGATGGCGGACGCTCAATATTCAATCTCGGGAAACCATTGGCCAGGAGGACCACGTGATATGCTTAAAACTACGTCGGCGCGCGTAAATTCAAGTCCTGCGTTTTTGAGCCACCTACAAGACGCGTATTTTCTATAAATACGTCGTCTTCAAACACCCTTGTTCTCTTTGACCAAATTTCTTCGCAGCAGCAACACACTCCCTTCAGCGTGAATCAACAGGAGAGAAAAGCAACACCATGAATGGGCCTCGCAGACATTCATATACAAGGACTATGAGACGCTTTCCCGTCTCTGAGAAACTGCTCGTTTCTAACCATAAAAAAGGACATTTTAAACTTGCAATTCTTTTTGGAGCTTAGTTGTGTTACACACACACACACACACACACACGCGAGCTCACACATATACACACACTATTATTTTGTTAGTAGAGTTAGTAATTTCTTTTAGGTATCAATGTAAATTTTATTATTTTAATATATAAATTTGTTTTTGTTCGTCGCCTTGTTTTAAATGTTCATTTTGTCCGCGCCGTTTTACAACCATTATTTGTTTCATATGCTTTATTCATTCATTTGTTTTATCCATGTGCCTATATTATGCCATATACTACCTTTTATTCCAAACTAAAACATGAAACCTGTGGGGAAACGCTAAACACTAAATCATCATCATCATGTCGTGCCGCCAGCACGGATATCCTTGACCATCTCTCGCCACTTCTCCCTATCATTCATCGCTTCCAGCATGTCTTCTGGGTTACATCCTGTGTCATCACATAGCTGCTGTATGTAAGTTCGGGCTGGTCGTCCTGCTTTTGCTTGGCCATATGTGGGGGTCCATAGGAGTACGTCACTTACGAGCTCGTCCTTGCTTCTCCAGCAGTGTCCGGCGTGTCTGGCTCGTCTAACCTTTATAGTTTTCGTGATAGGAAGCAAGTGGCCATACAGTTGGCGTCTCGTGGGGTGTTGTCGCCAGGACTTGTTCAATATTGCTCTCAACATTCTTGTGTAGTTGCCGTCAAGTTTCTTCTCCAGCCGTTTGGTTAGCGCCCATGTTGTGCATCCATATAGCAGTATCGATACAACCGCTGCCTGGAAGAAACTGCGCTTCATTTCATCGGTCAGGTCTGATTTCCATATGATTGAGAGCATATCTATAGCCGTCCATGCTTTCGTCAGTCGTGTGTCGATGTCGTTTTCTGTTGATGAGACGCTACTTCCTAGGTAGGTGAATTTGTCCACTAGCCTCAGAGAGGCTCCGTCTAGTGTGGTAATGTTGCCCGTTTGGTTGTAACACATATATTCAGTTTTGTGCGCATTGACATGGAGGCCAATGCCTGCTGCAGCTCGTTCCAAACTATGCAGTAGTGTCTCTGCTTGATTAGGCTATATTCGCCAGTAACGCTAAGTCATCAGCGTAGTCGGCGTCTGTGATTGTTTTTGCGGGGTACCTTTTGCTTCTTTTCTTAGTCAGCTCGAAGCCATTTTCTCTGATTTTGTCGATCGAAGTTCTAAGCACGTAGTCTAGACAGATGATAAAGAGGTATGGGGCTAACGTGTCTCCTTGTAGTACTCCTGCAACAATGTCGAAGTATTCCGTGTCTCCATCTGGTGAACGTACTTTCACTTTTGTGTTTCTGTAGAGGATCATTATTGCTGCTACGGTTTCTTTTGGTAGGCCGTATGCAAGTAGGATTAGTTCCATTTTCCCTCTGTGGATGGAATCGAAGGCCTTGATAAAGTCGACAAATAGTAATGTCGCCTCTTCAACATAAACGTGTGGGAAAACATAAACCCTTATTTTCAATATGCATAAACTCAACCTCAAAATAGTCGGGTACCATATAAATACCAAACACAGGTCCATTCTCCTACAAATCCTTGACTTGTTAAGACTTAGGAACTGTGGACCAAAAAAATATGTATTACATTTTTAGACCATGGGAAGTAATTATTTTTATCTTATGAATTAATCTCTTTTATCTCTTTTATATAGTCATTTTAACCATAAATTTATCTTTGATTTAGAATCACAAAATACCCGTTGCTAAATCAAAAATAAATATTTTTTGTCTTAAAACATCAAAATACAATATATATATATATATATATATATATATATATATATATATATATATGTGTGTGTGTGTGTGTGTGTGTGTGTGTGCAGAATGACTTTGTTTACAAAAACATAACTGCCTGAACTACTAAGTATATTCATTCTAACAAAGAATGAATATGTGAGATAAACATACAATCCAAAAATGAATAGAAAAAACTTTTTGGGGTAAAATATGACAATGTAATGAATGAAAGGATTTGCTCTTACAGTGATGAGGTTCACAATTAAAAAGAGAAAAAGGAATTGTATGCATTTTTATGATTTTTGGTTAACTCATGACACTCTAGTTTAAATAAGCAAATGTCTATGAAATGGATGTAGGGGTGATTTATACAATATTCCATAGGATATGATCCAGTTACTAAATTCTGGCCATTTAAAGTGTAGGTAGGGATGCCACTGTGTAAATTAGAAAATTCTTAAATAAGATATGAAACTGCTGATGTCCTTAATTGTCACAGTTTAGTTAACTCCAGATATCCATATTGTGGGACTGATAAATACATTGGCCCCACAAACATTCAGGGATTATGTGATTGACAGTGGATTAGACAAATAACAATGATAAGAGGCTAAGATTAAAATTTATTGAGTGAATTATAAACAAAGGTTTGAATGGGTGTAGAATTGCTGTTGCTGCATATTGTCCATGTAGTCTCAGTGGTGTTGAAAGTTCAGTGTGGTTGAAAGTCGTAAACTCGCCTGTCTAAAACTTTTTACTGACTGCAATTCTAGAAGAAAGGATGGTCTTGGTGCTCGGTACAGTTCGTAGGAGTAACTGAATAGTCAGGAATCTGGAGATGGTCAAAGTGGTGGACATATATGTTACAGAGGCTGAATCGATGGATGTCCCAGTTTATATAGTCCTGGGCTAATCGGGGTGTATGTGAACATAGCCTTGGAGTGCTGATGATAGTCTAAGCAGAATTGTCACTCATGAACTGGAGTACTGATCAACTTGAGGTCTGGAACAAGGCAGTCGGTTTGGCAGGCAGGATAGGAATGTCTCTGGAATGGAATGATGATTTACAGTCATAAATGTTAAAAACAAAGAACTCAGACTATCACACTCTGCATACGGAGACGTCTTTTTACACCCGTCCTTCTTACACTCTCACATAAACTAATATGGCCGTTTGTTTACTTCCGATCCTCGAATAACTCTCTCTCATCTTGAGAGTATCGGGGAGGTAACTGGCACGTCTTAACAATTCTTCCCCCTTTTTCTTTTCATTTCTGTAGGGCATAAGTTCTGCAAAAGAAATCAGGAGAGTGTAACAACATTAAACAGAGGACTCTTTTGGCTCATACATGAACCCCAGGATCTTAAATGAAGGCACTCCTTTCTTTGTCAAGAAGTCGGCAATTTGTGTGTCGATTGGTACCCAAGAGATCTCTGTAATTTCTTATCTTTCAAGCATCTCTTTCAAAACAGCCATCTCTATGCGAAGCCTCTTATCCAGAATTTGGGTTGAGGAATGTGCAGAATCATAGAGACAGGAATTGTCTGTTTTGCAAAAGATTTTTATATTGTCAATATTGTCTTTCACATGCAATATTTCTAATAGCAAATTTCTATTAAAAAAATACAGGCCTCTGCCATGTCAACCATGGCTAAAGTCTCCGCAGCTAGAGTACTTTTGACAACTCTTCTAACACGCTTGAATTACCAAGTAATAGGCATATACTTGTCATTGCTTCCAGCCAGAAAGATTATATAACCTCCTTGTAAACCTCCATCAGTTAAATTGCCAAAGGAGGCATCACTGTATGCATCAATTTTTAGGTGTTTAAGATTTCCTAAATCTGGAATATCTATATGGGATTTTTCTTTTTTTGCTTTTTTTACCACTCTGTTAGCCTGTTTTAGATATTCTACATTCTCACGTTTAAGCATTGAACTTAATTCACTAACATCGTAGCCAAGATCAGGTCGAGTTTGGGTGGCAAGCCAATTAAGTTGGCCAATCAATTGTCTGGTTTCAGTTACTTCAGTTGTAGATATTGCCTCTCTCAAATTTCTGCTTCCTTCAACTGGGATACATTTTAATTTCTTTACATATTCATTCAGTCCGATTTTAATGTTATCCTTGCTCTCGTTTATGCTCAATCCTATGTACTGGAACTCTGAAACTTCATCAGATTTAATTTTAAACAAGTGCCGAAGTCTTTCAATGGCCTTGACCTGAAAAATTTGCGACCCTGCAAAGCAAAAATCATCCACATGAGTTACAATTATACCATGCAGTTTGTTTCCAAAATACCATGTAAATATGGCTTGATCATATTTTGAGACTACTGTTCCAGACTTCAATAATTCCCCCCTCAGAGTCAGGTACCATATACGCACTTAGAGAGTTTCCAAATATATCCAGGAGGAACATTGGCTTCTTTAGGGGGTTCCAAATAGACCAATCGGTCTAACTCTTTGGTCTGTAAGAACGCTGTTTTAATGTCCATTGACTTGCATGTCCAATGGTTAGATGTCATTATGGCCAAAGATATACGTAGACCTTCCTTGGAGCATGTTGGAGAATCATTTCTTATATTTCCAGCATCCCTGTCCTGAAAGCTTCTGGTCACAAGTCTAGCCTTGCAAACTCGTTTGTTGTTTACATTTTTATGAGTGTAAACCCATCTTGTAGATATTCTGGGTTGGCTTTGGTCAGATACTTGGGTGTTGACTTTATTTTTTATCCAGCTTTGGAGTTCATTCTCTCTAGCTGTTTCCAGATCACGATCAAAAGAGGAAATCATTATGTTTTCTTCATCACCAAAGGTATGTTCATCGTCACTTGTTGGTTTAATTTCACATGCTTTCCATTCTCTTACACCATGGTCAAAATCTCGCTAAAATGGTTAACCCTGTTCCATAGCCACATTCATTAAATGCTTGTTCTTGCCCGTGGCTTTGCCTGCCCTACTTATGACATTCAATTTTTTTCATGGCAACATTTTCATTAAAATATGATCCTAATGTAAAACCAACAATAGGTTTTGGTTCCGTCTTTTTGTAACGAATGCATATTTCACATGAACTTGGGAGTGTTTGCAAAATTTTTATAAATTCAGGATCTGTTACTCCTGCATTTTTAACTAAGTTACATAATTTCTTAGTACTAGGATGACTAAATTGTCTATGTAACTTTGTTGCAATTTTAATTTTTTCTGCCGTATTTTTAGAGGGGATTTCTTTAATAAAAAGTATGTGTTTGAACTTACGTTTGTCTGGTAGAGGTTTGGTAATAGGAATGTAGTAATGTCCAAACGATGTGCAGCTTAATGGATTTTTTTAAAAATCGTAACAGTGTCATCTTCAAAATTGAGGCAAGTTCCAGTCCTTTTCATGGCGTATTTACTCAAGAGATATTGAAGTCAGTATTATCACTCATGTTGTGGACACAACATGAGTGATAATACTGATTTCAATATCAGCGATAATACATGGTAGAATCACCTTGTAGAGTGAGTTCAGTTTATTTCCATCAACGAATTAAAAGGTTCTCACTCCTTTGTTTTTTATTATTTTTTTCTTTTGTGCATCCGTTAATGTTTCAAGAAAACATTTATACCATTTTGTTCCACAAACGGTGCTGGATGAGCCACTATCGAGAACCACAGAGCCAAGCGTCTCACCTAAAAAAATGTTCCCGCCGAACTTACGTTTTTGTTGACTCATAAGTACCACGTGGGCCACGGAAAAATCTTCCTCTATTTCGACGCCATCTTTATTCCTGCTACTATGAAGGTTAGGACAATCATAAGACCAGTGAAACCTGCATCCACAATTAAAACATACTGTAATGTTACCTGTTCGGTCTCGCGGGTTTAATTTCTTTTTGTTAGTGGAGCGTGTTTTATTCTTATATCCCTGTCGTCTTCCAGCGCAGTTTATCTTTTCTCGCGAATTATTAAAATGCAAATCACGTCGATATGAGGAGCGGCCACAATATACTTCAGTAGGGTCCATCTGGTTATTTCCTGCATAGTTAACAATATCCATTTCGTTTTTTACCATGACAGGTGAAGTATTGGGTGATGAATCGCTTGAAGAATGTCCACGCATAATCTTCCGTAACTGTTCTGACATGGAAGATAGCATTAACTCGCTGACAGTAGCCTTGACCAATTTTTCGTTATCCTCGGTGATATTGGTACTCTTTAGTGTTCTGAATGCGAGTACAGGTTCTGGTAAAAGAATGTTAAAGTCTTTTAATTTGGCGACAAGTCGGCCAAATCAAATCAGAAAATATTCTAATGACGTCCCAGGCGGTCTCTGATAATTTTCAAATGTTTCGTATGCTTGAAAGGCAGACTGGTTTACATCTTCCAGAAAAAGTGTATCCAGTTTTTCATACAATTTTTTCATTCCATTCTCAGAATTAAGAACAGCAGTGTCCAATTCCAAAACAGCTTCTCTGGCTGTTCCTTCCACCATGAGGGCTCTTTTTGTTTTATCCAGTGAAATCACGAGCTCTCATATTTTCATTTCCTTTTTCCATGTATTGTATTTATCCTTAAGCAATACGGGTGGAGGAAAATACTTAGAAGCCATAGTGTCTTTTAGCTCTGCTACCATTGTTAAAAACAAAGAACTCAGACTGTCACACTCTGCATATGGAGACGCCTTTTTACACCCATCCTTCTTACACTCTCACATAAACCAATTTGGCCGTTTGTTTACTTCCGGTCATCGAATAATGCTCTCTCATCTTGAGAGTATCAGGGGAGGTAACTGGCATGTCTTAACAATAAAGATAAGACTTTTTATTATGCTTGCCCTAATAAGGACAGTTTGTATTGTAGACTGATGATCGCCAGAGAGACAAATGTGGTCAGCGAATGACTGAGTCAGCAGGAATGTGGTCAGCAGAGGAAACCAGTTTGGCTGCAAGCCAGAATGTCTTCAGTGGTCGACAGGAACTGCTGTGAGCTGGAATGTGATCGGCAGTCAGCAGGATTGCCTGGGAGCAGTAAAATGATCTGCAGATTGGAACATTGTCAGTGATTGGCAAGAATGGCTGTGGGCTGGAGCATCATCTGTGGTCAGCAGGAATGGCTTCACCATTTGACAGGAATGGCAAGCTGGAGCATCATCAGTAGTCAGCAGGAACAGCTTCAGTCAGTAGGAATGGCTGCGAACTGAAACATCATCACTGGTCAACAGGAATGGCTTCAGTGGTCTGAAGCATGACCTGTAGAGGTTGAGTTTGATTGCAAGCTTGAACATAGTCTGCAGAGGACAGGTTTGGCTGCAAGCTAGCATGTGTTCACTTCCTGGTAGGATTGACTGCAGATTGGTGGGATCGGCGTAAGCTTGTATGTGTGTGCTTTAGCCACAAGCTTGCATGAGATTAGCTTCCAGGTAGGATCAACAGCAGATAGACGAGATTGCTATGAGTTAGCATGAGCCTGCTTTGGCTGTGGACTTGATCAACCTCCTGGCTGGATTGACCACAGTTAAGCAGGATCATAAGTGAGCTTGAATTCAAGATCGAGTACGATTAAACGGGATCACAGTCAACTAAAACGTTTTCAGCTTTCTGGCTAGATCGACTGCAGTTAAGTGGTATCCCAAGCAAGTGTGAATGTTCAGCAGAAGGTCAGTGCCATAAAAATAGATTTGAACTCATAGGGAAAAGTTTAATAATATTCTCTTTTATTAACCTTGATATTGGTAATGTAATAATGATGATGATGATGATAATTTTGTAATAATTGTGATAATAAAAGTAAAAAGTAAAGTTGGCGACCATAGTCGAGGGTGACCCGAAGGCTCCCTTTTCAATAGCTTACTACACCAAGGTGTAGGGGAGGGCGCGACTCCTTTCCCTGGATTGCTCCACTTTACCCTTGATCCGTACCTTATAATGCTGAGTGTTAAGCAAGGAGGCATCAAGTACCATTTTTTTGAGTCTTTGGTATGACTCGACCTGGGATTGAACCCAGGTCTTCCGGGCCATTGGCGAACACTCTAACCAGTATCCAGAATTAAATATTTAAAAATATCAAATTAAATAAAGACTAAATTTTAATCTAAATTGGAAATCATATAAAACCTATTTTAAAAATTTCCACTAAACAAGATAATTTTGGTATTAGTAATAGTGCTCATTGCCATGTTTTCCTTTATAAATAAATAAATAAATAAATAGATTTTTTCTTATTATATGTTAATTTATTGACAAGATTTTAGTTCCTGAAGGTCTTGTGAGTTATGTTAATTTTTTTTTTAGATACATAAGGATACATGACATCAGATGATGACATTACATCTGGTTTTGACACCAACTTTAGCTCATATTTTTTGTCCCCACCACCTCTTTTGCTTTTTTTATAAACAAGTAAGAATCCATTGAAAGAATATTTTTAGAAATTTAAAAAAAAGAATTTTTTCTCTCCATTGTGTGATGGCTATCTGAAAATGTTGGTTTCTCTTATGGAGTGGCCAGCAAAAATAGATTTATAATAACAAAATGATGGTGTGTTGAGTTTTTTCCAACTGTCCTGCGTGTCTAGCCACACTGAAGAGTTCTGATAGAACGAAACAGTCTGTCTGTGGATGACAATATATGCTCCCCCATGGGGGTTGAGCTCTCTGGCGAAGGAATTGCCGGCCGCTGCTAGCATAATGCAAAGCTCTTCAAAAGAATTGAGCACTCTGGTAGCCGATAGGGTATAAAAAATGTAAACAAAGGCTGCTGCTGCTGCTGCTGTTTCTAAAAATAAAAATACCTTAAAATTCCCTTAGCCAACGTGGTCCGCTTGGTGGACGAGTGGTCTGAAGCACAGTATAACGTAAAGTTGAATGGGTTTCGATCCCGGCTTTGAGCGTCCTGCGTGTCTAGCCACACTGAAGAGTTCTGATAGAACGAAACAGTCTGTCTGTGGATGACACTATATATATATATATATATATATTTTAAGGGATACCAACTGCCTCTATTAAAATGTTCAAGGTAAAAATTTTCATATGTGCATTTTGAATGCAGTATATGTTTCATATTCTTTATGGAGTCACTTGTTGCATGAAGTAAGAGTTAGTTTGAAATATTTTTGAAGTTAGTCTTGGCATTCATTTTTGCTATCTGACTAGCAACGAGCTGAATCTGTGCATATGTGTGCATGGCTTTTTAAATTACAGTGTTATTGAAGATGTGTCAAGAAATATGTAGCTGAGGGGCATGTGTGTCACAAATTTTTAGGCAAATATAACATGTCTTCTGGCTGACAGCTGTCAAAACATTGAAGAAAAAAGTTTTCTAAGCTTGATAAAATCCAAAACTTTTTAATATTCATGGTCTATTACTGTTTTAAAAATAACTTTCATTTACTTAATATTAATTGGATACAATATTTCCCTCTACAAGAAAAAAAATACCTTGCAATAAAATAGTAATCCCATATATATAGCTTAAAGATTTCAGATAAAGAAAAAACAATCAATTGCTTCTGCTCAGACCTTTGTTTCATCAACTTTAAACCAAAAAAAAAAAATCAATGATCATCTCAAAAGCAAAAAGATTTTCTGCCGACTCAACTTCTTCAGTTTCTCATATGATGTCTTGGTTTGGTACAGATGATAAAAATATGAGACGGAACAATATTTAGATCACAAATTTAGGTGTTTGGATCATTATTGTATGTTGCTAATGTATGTAGTGACTTGTTTACTTTTTGACAAAACGTCCCTGACAGTTATGAGCCAGAAATTACTCAAATTGTAAGAAAAGAGATTTTTATTTCAGTATAACTTGGGACTGAAATGACAACACCTGCTTGAACAAATATCCCCCAAAATCAATAAAATCATTTTAAGAGAACAGTTTATAGATCAGTTTCTGGATTTTAATGCTGACATTTTTATATCATTATGTGCTGCATAGACCCCATCTCATAGTCCTATACATATATACTGAGTATTGGCCCTCTGTAATAGCTCTTTTCATGCCAACAGATGCAACTCACATTAAACTCCCACTAATGGCTCTATCCATGATCATGTAACCTATGAAGAGCACATAGCCAACTACATACAACAGCAAAACAAGAACTACTACAAGTTAGTCTATGGTTTAAATGCTAACCTTGCTTTTCCACAAATGACAGTTTTCTCCCAAATTCTTTAGGGGCACTAGATTCCACCTTGCACATACAGACTGTTACACCACCATGTGCCCAGCGGGCTTGCAGAGTGCTGTTCGTTCCCACCAAGTCCACCTGTTAATGTCAGGCACCGACATTAGCTGTGGTTTGCCGAACACTATCCAATGTCACAGATATCACCAACTCCCAAGCAGAACCACATTTTCAAGCTACTAGGCCAGTTCTAGATGAATTATTAAAAGTCAACACAGCTAACTGGCTAGCTTTCCCCCTCAAATACAAGGTCTTCGACAAACACAATTCTTCCACAAGAAAATAAGGACTCTGAACTGCAATATTTGGGTTAACAAGATTAATAACAATATTCTTTTATTGAATAAAAGAAAGGAACGAAGAAAACAAAACAATTCAAGTAAAAGTCAGGAGCAAGAAACTCTTTCTGTATCCTGGAGGTGCTCCCACTAAAATATTCATATCCTGAACTAAGCCCCTCATAAAATATCTGTTAGTGGTGGAAGGTAGTTTGACAAAGGTAGAAACGGTCTGCCTTCCAGCAGACTATGGGATTTAATGGCAGAGCTCGCTCCAAATCTCAAGTTTATCATTTCAGTATGAATGCAGCAGGATAAAGTTGAATACATTTAAATTGTATGTGCACTTACTTGGAGTTTTGTGGAGTTTATTCTTTCTCCTTTTTCTTTTGTTATTGGGTTTTCATAAGACATTAGTGGAAGGATACATGTCTTATTTCTGATAAGACCAGGATTAATTATTATTCCTTTCCTCGTGGACAAGTCTTTCCTTTGGGTATTCATTTAATGAGACTTACCATATCTCGGAGTGCTGGTTCATTCAAAAGATAAGTTATTTCTTTTCTCTCAGGGTTCTCTGCATGGCATTATTTTGGAATTTGGGTTTCTTCATATCCCAGACTATGTTCTTGGTTTTTCAATGAACAAAGGCAACTCCTTATGCGTCTTCATCCCTCAAGCAATAAATGGCAACTCTTATGCGTTTTCATCCGGTGATGAATGGAAGGCAACGAACTATGCATCTTCACCCGATGATGAATGAATGGCAACTCACTTAGTTTCCGTAACTTGAAAATTCTCCATGTGTTGATTTTTTCCTCAGTACCAAATATGGTCAAGGGGTCTGCCTCTCTGCTGACACATACATGGCTAATAGAGAGTGAGGTCCTCACATGCCTATCTCACCTTGTAATATTAGAGAGGGTGGGAGAGAGAGACAGCCTCTCTCACTGCCACTATCCTGTAATTCTTGCTTACTACTATCGTCTGCTGACGGTCAAATGTACGTCATATTTCCTCGTCACAAGACACACAAACACCTAATATACAGATTAAACATATATTCCTCAAACTGTGAACAAAAAAAAATCTCTGAATCAACATTCATATAAAACTGCCTTGTTTGTATATTCCACTTATAAATACACCTTCCCCTGTTCAACCTATTTGTTTATCATTTCTTTCTATTGTTCACAACTGGCAAGTGATACAATATTGTTTTCATCAAATTAACTTTTCCTCTTCCTCTCTCTTTCTCTCCTCTTTTGCCTTACCATACATGAATATATATCAATAAGGAATACAATTCTAAATATCTGTTCCAAAAGTGTTACTTATCAAAAAATTAGTTTTTAGATGCATCTTTCTTAATAAGAATTAACCAAATTCATAGGGTGTTTGAAGAATTAAAATTTAAGTAGGAAGTGAGAACAAGAAATACTAGTCTCACATTAATAATACTAACTGCTTATTTACACTGAATTTCTCCCAGCCCAGATAACTAGGGTTGTAGAATATGCTGACTGCATCTCTACAGAGTGGTGAGATTACCCTAACAAGTGTCCTGAATATGGCACTGAACCATCTGGTGGGAAGGCTCTAGTTCTGGAGATTTGGATAATGTGGAGTATCTTCTTCTAGCCGTTATTTACAGGTCCACAGACCAGGAGTGGTAGTACCTGTTAGGGTCCCATATATGAGTCAAATTGAACTATTCAATCAATTACTATACTTGAAACCATTTGGCTGTATGCAAACAAGGAAATAATGTTGAATAGAATTATTGGTATTGGATAGCAGTACTTGAAACCATTTAGTGTCCTAAACAACATCTAATGGTGAGGTTCCAGTTTTGGAGTTTGGAGAATGTAGAGTATTCCTTTATTACCATTACTCTCAAGTCCACTCTGTCCTGAATTAGTAGTACCTGTTAGGGTCCTATCTATAGGTCAAATGAAACTGTTCAGTTTTTTATTCAGGACTATGATTAAGTAAAATTATTGGTGTTAAATAGCAATACTTGAAACCATTTAACTGTGTGCAAACAAATGATTAGTACTAAATTAGATATGAATACTTGATAAATAATTACTAATATTGAATAGCAATACTTGAAACCATTTAACTGTATGTTTAACATTAACAATTTCATATGTAATTTGTTTACATACAGTTTAAATTTCAAACAGTTTTATTTGACCCATAGATAGGATCTTATCAGTAGCTACCACTCTGGGTCAGAGTGGATTTGGAAGTGATGGTAATGAAGGGATACTCCACATTCCCCAAAGCTCCAAGACTGGAGCCTCACCATCAAATAGTTTGATGTCATATCCTGGACACTATTGGGGAAGTCTTACCCCTCTGCAGAGATGCAGTTGGTGTAGTCAACAGCCCCAGCCAACTGGGCTACAGATGTTTTGAATGCATGTTTACATTCACAAAAACTATAAGCAGTACTATCATATTTTCCAAATGAAGGTATCAATTATCTTGGTTATATAACTGACTTCATGGATACTTTTCTTAAGTTCATTTTTTCAAAGTATTTGGTATTTGATATCACTGTGGAAAATAGCAAAATTTTAGTCGTGCTACCTTAAAATTGCATGCTTACATTAGGCAAATCAAACTGCTGCTGTGTATCAAATAAAAAATCATGAGGTATCAAATGATATTGCATTCTTAGTAGTGTTATTTGTCATGTTGTTGGTATGCATTTAATGTCTAGAGATATAGAATCTCTTTCATCAAAGTATCACTAAGATATGTTTTCTCTTGAGTGGTGCATTGTATTCACTAAAAAAATCTTCAAAGAGTAAATTAGGGTAGTGCTATAGTCAAGAAAAGTACAGCAGATTAAAATATTGTAAAACTTACATGTAACCCAGCTTTATACCACTACTGGAATAACTACAGATTGCCCAAAAAGTGTCACATGACCTTCTCACTATCGTGTGTATTTTTTAATTGCTTTAAAAAGGGTTGTGAATCATTACAAGATTTGATTTTTAGTATATTATTAATAGTTTGTAAGATTGGAATTGAGTGTGTTCACAATAATCCATCTTTTACCATCTGCTACCTTAATTAATTTGTAATTGTTCACATTTATATCCATGCTCATACAACAATTTTTTAATAAGTAAGATAGTTGATATATAGGAAAAGATGACAAACATCATTTTGATTTTCATTGTTCTGATTCAGTTATTCAGTCAGTAGTTACTTCATTCATTCTAATTTTATGCTCATATGGAAAAAATGAAAAGAAATTAGTTCATTTATATCTGATCAAGTATTAATAGGTTTTATCAAGAGTTACAAATGATATTTTCAATAGGTAGGCTTTTAAAATCTTTTTTTAATAAATATGTTTTGAGATAAAACATCATTATTATTGCATGAATTTTACAGACTAATAAACTAAGTTTAAGAGTTAATCTAATAAGAAAAAAATTGGACATCTGAGAAAAATTCAGCAACTTCATTTTGTTTACATAAACAGTTCTCTTTTAACCAGCAAATTAAATTACTATCAAGTTTAATAATTTGGTACAAAACACAATATTGAAATAATTCTGATAAATTCTAACTATCATGTTTCAGGTTATACTACATAATTTTGCTTGAATCTATCTTATATTTTGTTTTATTCTTATCTACAATATAATGTTTGGAATTTATCAGGACTAATTGAGAAAAAAAAACCTTTAAATGTCAGCACTGAAATTCAGAAACTGATCTATAAACTGTTCTCCTAAAATGATTTTAAGGAGTTTTGGGGATATTTGATCAAGCAGATGCTGTCATTTTAGTCCCAAGTTATACTGAAATAAAAATCTCTTTTCTTACAATTTGAGTAATTTCTGGCTCATAACTGTCGGGGACGTTTTGTCAAAAAGTAAACAAGTCACAACATACATTAGCAACATACAATAATGACCCAAACACCTAAATTTGTGATCTAAATATTGTTCCGTCTCATATTTTTATTATCTGTACCAAACCAAGACATCATATGAGAAACTGAAGTTGAGTCGGCAGAAAATCTTTTTGCTTTTGAGATGATCATTGATTTTTTTTTTTGGTTTAAAGTTGATGAAACAAAGGTCTGAGCAAAAATAATTGATTTCTTGACTACATGAATTTTCTTTCTTTATCTAAAATCTTTTATTTTCCTACGTGGAGTTACAATTTTATTGAAGGCATGTTTATTCAGCGTAGGGGAAATATTCTAACTAATGATTAGTAAACGAAAGTAAATTTAAAATAAAATAACATGCCATGAAACTAAGAATGGAATAAGTGAGTTTAATGCCAAGGACTACAATAAAATTCAACAAGGCCTCAAGACTTCTGGTATATTTAAGCTCGATATAAATATATTACTACAATTGTAACCTAGTGTGCTCAACAATTGTAAAAACATCGAAAAAGAAAAGAAAACGAGTCGAAAAAACTCTTTTGGATGTATTTTTTTGTACTCGTGCAATTTTACTTAATAAAAAAAAGGGGAAAATAAATAAACTAAATCTTATCTTTATATTTTGCCAAATTTTGAAGTGCATTGGAATGTGTTGAACATTTATTGGAGTAATAATTTTTTAGCGGTGTTGGTTTGTGCGGACAAGATCCAAAAATGTCCCTTTTGAAATAGAGTTCCACGTTAAAAAAAAAAAAAAAAAAACTCGTCAAATCAATTTGTTTTTTTCATTTCAATGAATGTGTTTTCAGTTATTTTTTTTAATTAACTTTTAGAAAGCAAACAGTAATTATATAAATTTTCATCTATTTTGATCCTTACCCTTTTCCAATTGTAAACGTAGATAGAGCGTTTTTACAATTAGGATCTATTTGAATAAAAAGAATTCTTGGTTTTTAATTCATTTCCAATTTTTTTTCAATCAATAAAAAGTAAAAGATATGAATTTTACTTTTTCCAGTTTTAAAAATTGAATTGGATTTTAACTCATTAACAAACTCATGATTTCGCATAAGTGACAGTATATGGTCTCGTTCCAAAAAATTCAAAAATCTTTTTTTTGGTGGGGGAGGGGAATAATTTTCAGATAGTGTCTTGTCCACAACATAAATACAGGGTGAAATGGCATTTCCATCATTATCCGTGATTCATGTAGGCGAGTTATCTGTCCTTCGTTTGATCTGATTTGGAGTTGATGGTGACGTCATTGAAATCGGCACACTAAAGGAATTATAACTATTCTTTAGGGATTTAACTGATACCATTTAGCAATAAGAGCAAAGAAATAAAGATTCATACAAAAAAAAAAAAAATGAAAAAAATATTCTTTTTACTAACAAGATCAATCTAGTTTGTAATGGTTGAATTAGGCTGTGTGTATTTATAATTCAGCAAGAAATACTAAATGTGTTGAAATGAATAACCAAACTATGTAGGATGAGTTGAAAAAATATTACTATCGTGCATTTATAAACAATTGGCAACAAAAGTGTCGCAGGGCCCCTGATGATAATGTCGTGTAACAGTGAAGAAAGAAAAAATCTACATTTTTACATATTAATAATGCCCGTCTTTCGAAAATCACTCTATTAAAATAAAGTGGATTATCTTTCGAAGCCTATCTCAGGCAAAAGAAGGCCTGAATTTCCATATCTATCTTTTATTGACAAACTCTCTGTCCACATGGTCCTGTAGTGTGATACAGCCTTCACTCTGTATAAACAAGCCCCTTTCAGCAGTTAAATGGTATGATTCTCTAGAGTCCTGATGTGTTAGTGAAGCTCTTAAGGTGTAATCCTACATCTTATGGTCGCATTAGAGGTCTCCATCCTTAGTGTTGGAGTATCTCTGACAGTTCTCACGAACTCGATGAAGCAAACGGCCTGGAGGTGAACATGAAGAGGACAACAAGACCACCTGGTCTTAACCATTTCGGTTGACTTCCCTGTCTGTTTGCTTGGCTTCACAGCACTAAGGTATGGCAGCCTTAGCCATGGTTTTCCTGTCCGTTTGCTCGACTTCGCAGCACTAAGGTACAATAGCCTTAGCCACAGTTTCTCTGTCTCTCCGCCCGGCTTTGCAAGTGCTAAGACACGGTAGTCTTAGCCATGACACTCGTTCACTCATTCCTCAAGTCCGCAATGCTGAGACACGGTAGTCTTGACCACAACACTCATTCATTCGCTCTTCGGCACCGCAATGCTAAGATACGATAGTCTTAGTTACTCGTTCCTTCACCTGTTCGTTCATTTCTTGCTGGCATGGAGCTAAGACATGACGGTCTTAGCCCACTCGTTCGATCCTACGCGACCAAGCTACCAGCACCAACTGCAGACCAGCTCCAACATTGCAGCATCTAGTCCATGTATGACTCACTGAGTGGACTAGTGTCAACATTTGAGACCATGTCGACACACCCCGGTTAAACTAATGTCCTGCACAACTGGGACATTGATCATCCAGCTGTCTCTCTACCAATGACGATGACCATACCAGCTGACTCAACCGACATCAATAATTCAGCTGATTCCACCAATAATGATGACATACCAGCTGACTTTACCAATAATGATAATTCTGTAGCCTACGACAAATAAATTGTCATTTGTTGTACTGTTATCATGCCTTTGTTCTCTTCATTGTCTTCTGGCTGTCAATTTACTCATATGCTTAACAACCCAAATAATTTGCCGGGTTGATGTTCTTATCGGTCCTGCAACAATAGCTCGATCCCATGAACAATTTGAAGTAAATATGTGATTGACAGAGGACAGGACAAATGACAGAGACAAGTGGATAAGTTTAAATTTCAGGTTTTGTTGAGCCAATCGTACATGAAAGGTGTATGAGTCTAGAATTGTCATAGGTGTAGTCTCCGTTAGGTGTTGAAAATCAATGTTTTAGAAAGTCCTAGACTCAGCTGTGTATTAGAAGGTAAGGATGGTCTCTGCGCTTGATGCAGATTGCAGGTGTAGCTGTATGGTTAGGTTGTAGATGTTGCTGGTGACACTCGATGATGTGAACGCGTTGGTTGTATAGGCTGGACAATCGATGTCCCGGTTTGGTTAACCAGGTGAGTGTCGATTTGACCTTGAAGTGTTTGTGCTAGTTTGAGCAGTGAGTCGCTTGTAGACTAGGTGTTGCAGATGCTGGTTGCAGAGGTTGTGTGGTCGATGTCCTGGTTTGTTCAATCCTTGGTTAACTGGGTGTGTCGATGTGGCCTTAAGTGTTGGTGCAAGTCTAAGCAAAGTGCTCGCTTGTGTACTAGGTCATGCAGATGCTGGTTTCTTTTTTTGTGCAGGAACAGCTGCTGGGTTAAGCTGGAACTAGTCTGCAGTTGGTGCTGGCTACTGTATCGTCATCTTATGGTAACTGCCTGGAGGGTGTAGAGAGGAGACTAAAAGTGATCTCGGAAGACTTTCTGAAGTTAGCTCTTAGAAGAGCAGTTGAGTGGTAGACTTTCTAAGAAGAGCTGTTTGAATGAGATGGCTGCTGTGATTGGTCTGGTTGGCTGTGCTGGGTCTGCAGCTGTGATTGGTTGAATTTTACGTTTTCTACTTTGGCTGGTGGTGAGGACGAAGATCCCGTGCTGCTGGGAGATGGAATAAATACTACTCCTCTGGGCTCGGGTGAGCCCAGCTGTCTAGTTGATATTTGTCTCTGCTTCCACCAGACAGGACTGGACACAAAGTCAATGAGCCAAAGGTTGGTTTATAGTGAGGGTCAAGAGAGAAGGAGGTCAGACACGAGCCGAGGCTTGAGCCCTGCTAGACTATACTGCTCACTCAGTGCAATGTGAGCCTGATGATTCTAGCTGGACATGGACTCAAACATGAGTCCAGGCATAGATGCCTGATTATGGCTTATACTGGACCAAGGGGTCCAGTGCTATAAAATACTATGTCACTATGCCACCCGAAGTTGGCTCAGTTGAAGCCAAGAGGCGTTGGCCTAAAATCTGTCCTTGACCTTAGAGAGTGGGAGAGGAACACATATCTCTTCCGGGCCTGAGCCTGCTACTGAGTTGATATTTGTTTCTGCCTCTTACCAGACAGGACTTGACACAAGGTCAATGACCCAAAGGTTAGTTTATGGCGGAGATTAAGGGAGAGGGAGGAGGGGCAGGAACCAATACTCGAGCCCTGCTGTTCTATGCTGGACAAAGGCCTGATGAGCATTGCGGAACATGGATGCAAACGAGAGTCCAGGCATGGATGCCAGATTATAGCTAAACTGGACCAAGAGGTTTAGTGCTATACAATGCTTGTTAATGACAATCGCCCACCTGAAGGTGGCCCCGCCAAATCCAGGAGGCATTGGTTTGAATCTATCTTTGACTTTGGTGAATGGGAGAAGAACAAATACTTCCTCCGGCTTATTTGCCTCCTACCAGACAGGACATGACACTAGGTCAATGGCCCAAAGGTTGATTTATAGTGGGGATTAAGGGAGAGGGAGGCCGGGCACGAGCTGAGATTTGAGCCCTGCTAGACTATGCTGGTCATTGGCTCACTTAGTGCGATATGAGCCTGATGAGCCTAGCTGGACATGGACTCAAATACGAGTTCAGGCACGGATGCCTGATTATAGCTTAAACTTGACCAAGAGATCCAGTACTATACAATGCTTATCAAAGATATCATCATCCACCCAAAGGTTGCCCAGCCAAAGCAAGGAGCCATTCGACCTTGAATCTGTTCTTGACCTTGAACACCGCCCCGGGCTGAAGCCTGGCCACTGCATTGATTTTTGGTTGCTGCCTGCTGTTTATATAGTGTTCAGCCGCTATTACACTGCTAGGACGAGTGAAGTGTTTATGTATTTAGGAAGTTCCTTTAGAGAAAATGGTGAGTCATCCATGACGTCAATGAAGTATTTCATTATTACTTATATTAAGTAATATTGAAATATTTCATTGTACTTTGAAGAGGAACTTTTAAACAATGTATTTTATCCTGTGGTTACAAACTTGTTCCCAAAAGGTCAGCAGAATTAATCCCTTTTGAAAAAAAGTTTGTTTGTTAGGAGCAGAAGTTCTCTCATGACGTACGTACAAGGTTTTTGTTGTCTGACGTCACGGGTGACTCACCATTTTCTCTAAACCGGAGATTTCAGGCATTGTAGGCTGGATGACTTCAATAAAAGTGTGATACAAGCAAGAGAAACATGCAAAGATTTGCTTCAACAAAAGCGTGTTCAACAAAAAAGTATGTTCATGCGAAAAGGTCTATTTCAGCATTAGACTGCAGCAAAAAGAAAGAATTTCAAATTATTATTTAGTGTGGGAATTGTTTTGGCCATTGGAGTTTTGAATTTATATATTTCGTCCAATGAGAATGACTGATGCCATTCTTTCCGGGTCACCTCCTCGGGCAACATAAAAGGCTGTGTATCACTTCCTCGACCTCTTCTCTTCCTCACTTGCAAGCAGGACAGACCTGCCTTAACAAGGAAAGCGTATTCTCTCTCTCTCTCTCTTACCTGGGCTGATTCCAGCAGCAGACTGATGGACATTTCACCACAAAAGAGCGCATTCAACATTGGGCCTCTGCTTCCTTTAGGAGACCATTCCTTATCAATTATTTCTTCCTCCTAAATCAACTGGACCTCAAAACTGGCTGAATGCTAAATTCCTGTTCAACTATTTACAACTGTCCTTCATCTATCATTACTTACAGCACAAGGGTTCTTTTTGTCTCAAGCTGTTATTAAAACTTCCCTTTCGAAAACTGTCAATATCTTTGTCAATTCATTTGTTCTTCCTTTTGATATAACAAGAGACAACAGAACTCAACAACCTCAACTGCAATTTTTGTATAAATGGTAAGATTATCTGCCCTCATGTTATAAGACTGTTTAAATGAAAAGTTCTGTTCAATTGAAAGAATTATTTGAGTACAGAGTTTGTTAAAGAACAGAGTTTGTTTGGAAAAAATATGTTAGTTGGAATCTTTGATAAAATTAAGTGTTACATGTACAAAAGTGATTATCCTGCATTTAATTTACTTAGGCTGAAATGAGTTCAGTGATCCACAATGTAGTTGTAATTTTAGTAACAGGGAAAAAGAGGCAGTGATAATAGCATTAGCTGTAATAGTAGTATTAATATATCAATGTGTGAGAAAACATGAAAGTGAGTATGTTTGTTGATTGATGTAATTTAGTGACTGGAGAATATTTAGGTAATCTTAATAACCCAAAGTGGCCTGCCTAGTACTTAGCTGTTATGAGATGAAAGTTGGTTCTTGCAGTCATTGTTTTTGAGTTCAGCATGTTGACTATCAAAGATTCCAGCAGAAATTATAACTGAACTGCCAGGTGAAGATATTTTTGCGAATTTCTAGGATTTTGGGCATGAAAAGTGGATCAACATAGGGTTTTTGTACTTCAGGCAAGAAATAAGGTATACACCCACTAGTGGTTTTTGGACCAATCGAATTTTGGGCTAATTGTAGTAATTATCCGCTTTTTTGGGATCCTAAAATTGCACAAAATTTGACTGAGTTTTTGATTGAAATGTAGGGTTGCTCACAGCCAGAAACAAAATTTTTACTTGATAAAGCCTCTACTAATATTTTAAAAAATACCACAGAAAAATTATTGCATGAATTTTTTTTTATAATAATTTTTATCATAATTTGTAGTTTATTTAATAATTGTAGTTTATTTATTCAGAAAAAAAAATTAAATATTACATTCATTATATTATCAAATTATGATAGTTATCAGATTTCAAAAATACTTTTTGGTGTATTTTGTGAAAACAAATTTGTGGAAAATTCATTTAAGTTAATTAATTGTCTCTATTTCATTTCATGAAGTGGTTCCTAAACCATTAAACCTAAAAGTAGAAATTGACCCACATGTATCATCATTTCCGAAAATAATATTTTCCTATTTTGCTGCCAAAACCTAGTGAGTCTGAATACCAACAATTTCTTTTTTAGTGAGTAGTCCTGAAGTCAAAGAAGGCAGACCCAGATTTTAGGTATTCTTGACTGAACCAAAAATATGTTTTGAATTTCATGACAATAATCAGGTTTTATCCACAAAGAAATTCAGGAATGACACACAAGTAAGCAATTAAAATTGAGTTATTGACAATAGTGAGTCTAGATATTGTTTGAACAGGGTTGCTGGTGGTTGTTGACACAGCTACACAGCCAGGCGGTGATGAGATGTGGTCAGGTAACCTGTAGACAGACTGAAGGTTAAACATGTTGGGTTGCTGATGTAAACTAGTCGATGTCCTGGTAGTTGATCAGTTGCTGACCTTATTTATGAGTAAACTGATCAAGTTGGTCTAGGATGCATATGCTGAAGCTGGCTGGTTGTTGGCTTGGTGGTGGCCTTGAACTTGGCCTAGTACCATTCATGGTAGTGGTCTGGCTGGTAGCAGCTGAGAAGTTAGCCTGGACTGTGTTGACTGGTGAGCTGCTGGTCCCTGGTCTGTCATTGTCAACCTAAGCAGTGCCTTGAGGTCTAGTGAGTATTCTACTCCAATATCACATGCCAATGTAGTTGGTGTGTCCAAAAAAGGAGAGTTGTTGTAGTGTTAAGAAAAGTGCCCTGAAAAGGGCAGTTGTAGGAACAGCTGAAAGGAGGCAGGAACCAGAAACACTGGAATGATATAGTGTGGCTGGAATAGATACTACATTTTGATCTACTTCACCTCAACCGGGTAGCCAGATGAAGTCTGATTTTAGTTTGCTTGTTATGCTTTGACAGTGAGACAAAAGTACAGAGTTTTTATAGACTTCCTATTTTAGAAAAAAAACAAACAGAAAATAAAAGTAGTTGGAGTACTTCATAAGATGATATATTTTGAATGCTATTAATATTTATTTTTCAATAGAGATATGTACCTAACTCTAATCAATAAAAATTCTATCATCAATTGCATTTTAGGTCTGAGAGTTTTGTTGTTAAGTGTTTTGTTGTCGGATGTTTTGTCCAAACCTGACGAAGATCAGATGAAGTGCAGTTAACTTGACAATTATCAAAGTATAGAATCACTGAACTAAGTACAAATCCTGACAGTTTTCCAGCATGAATGCACTTTCTCTCCTAGTATTAGAATTTATCGGATGCACTTGAACTGGCGAAAGAGAGCCAATCCCAGCACTCCTAGAGGTCATGTTAACTCCCTACAAGCATATACAAACACTGAATTCCTAAGATTCTACGCCTTTTACCTCCACTGGTGACTTTTTCTCCATCTTCAGACTGGCCACCTAGTACTCGAGGTGCGTGGTTGGAAAAAGTTCTGATCACTTGGCCTCAGGGGGTCTGTCTCCCCATGTCTTTGCCTGATGGCAGGACTAAGTTCATTGCTTGGTGCCTGAGGTGCCTCATTAGGGGAATGCTGACAGGGTCAAGTTATTTTTGCACCTGCCACGCATGTCTTGATTCGTGCATGGTCCCAACAATAAAACGGCCTTGTGCCACACTCTGATTTGGTGGGAAGCCAGAAAAATACCCTTTTGCCGCCATTGGCTCAGTGTTCAAAGTCTGACAGTGGTTCTCTGAGGACTGCTATATTGTGAACAACACAAGACTAGTGAAAAATCTGCCCCCTACTACCATCTTAGAAACCTGAAGGAGTTCAGAGCCAATAACCTCAAGGAGGAAAGCACCGACTTCTATGGAAGCCTACCATGTGTCACCCCAGTTATAAGGAAGTATTTCAACTACCCAATTAAATCTATAGAAACTCGTTTTCTCAAATCATTTCCTTTCATCTCTTTTCTAGTAAAATTGTTGAACTAATAAATAGTTGTATTTTCCTTTCTTCAGAAGCTCTCAATCTTATTTGCTTTGCTAACTTAGCTAATGTCTATAATCCCTTAAAACTTTGGGTTTAACCAGAACTATTTTCAAGGATAAAATCCCCACACTACCAAGGCAGTTTTAGTCCTATAGTCATTTAAAAAGGACAATCTAATATGAGTGTTTGATTATAAGGTGGTTGGTTGGTATTTATTTAATGAGAAGGGATACAATTAATAGTTATCCCCCTTAGATAATTTGTATGTCCATTAGGATATTACATGACAGTTTCAGAAACCCATTCTTGATTTCTGTTTGCCACTGTTCTTTGAACAGTAGAGATGTTATCTCTGACCCTGCCAGGGAATGGAAAAGCCACATTCTAACTCTTACCTACCCTTATCAGATAAGCCTTTTGCTATTTTGTAGTCCTTCTAAATACTGCTTGTTCATGTATGTGTATAGTTGTAGCTGTTGTGATACTTTTTTGTATTTTTTCTTTTTAATATCACTTAGGTATATTGTATGTTGAAAATAGTTAATGTTCTTCTCTGTAGAAATGAGTTTATCTTGTCTTTCCTTCTGTTGTGTTCAATGTTAGTATATCATGGATATGCTGTGAACATTGGTTCTTGGAGAGTGAGGACTCTACTAAAATATTTTCTCCACCATTAAGCTTTCCAATCATTGATAATTTGTATATCTGATAGGGACTCTGTAGGGTGTCACACGACAGTCTAGAAACCCTCTCTCAATTTCTTTTCATCCCTGGTCTTTGAATTGTATAGATGTTACTTCTGATCCCTGTCACACAGCTATATTTTACCTATCCTTATCAGGTAAGCTTTTTGTTATCTTGTACCCCTTCTACATGCTGCTTGTTCATGAAACACTACATGTATAGTTCTATCTGTTGGAACATGTTTGTGTATACTTTCTTTTAATTCCACTAATATGTATATTGTATGTGCTAAAGGTTAAATGTTCTTGTATATGTGAATGAGTTTATCTAGGCTTTCTTTGTATTGTATTTAGTGTTAGTATATCACAGTTATATACTAATGCTAATATTTGTCTTGGTAAGTGGGGACTTAACTAAGAGAACTTCTCTACCACCAAGCATTCCAGTAAATGGCATATCAACTTTAATGCTGAAATATGATTCATTTGTAAAAGTTTTATTACAATCATAACTATTGATATTTTCAATGTTCTTGCATATAGTTATATGGTATCAAGTATTTTTATCTAACAAATAATTTATACACAATTATATGGTTTAAAGTAACTATTTCTCTTTAATAATAATCATTTGTTTGCACATAGTTTGGTTGTGGTGATTTGTTGCTAAAACAGTCGAAAAGAATATGTGTGGCTCTCTTTTACTGCAGAGAAAATACAAATAGCGTACTGCTCATGAATTCAGAAGTGATGAAAAAGAGGTTTGTGGGAGAAGATCAGTCCATTTATATGATCAGTCACTTATGCTGATTAATAGGTCAGTCAGACAAAACAGTGACAAGCTACTGAAATGTAAACAAGGCATTGCCTGAGGCAGGAAAATTGCAGTCAGATGAAGCAAGATGATGCTGAGTGGAGAATTGGGAAAGTAAAATGGTTTCTAGCAACTGATGATAATAATGATAATCATTAGTAAACAATCATAGCTTCATTATCCTTAATATGAATGATTTACACACAATTATATGGTATTAAGTCATCATCATCATCATGTCGTGCCACTAGCACGGATATCCCTGACCCTCTCTCGCCACTTCTCCCTATCTTTCATCGTCTCTGGCAGGTCTTCAGGGCTACATCCTGTATCCTCACATAGCTGCTGAATGTATATTTGAGCTGGTCATTCTGCTTTTGCCCGGCCATATGTGGGGGTCCATAAGAGTACATCACTTATGAGCTCGTCCCTGCTTCTCCAGCAGTGTCCTGCATGTCTGGTTCGTCTAACTTGGATAGTTTTTGTGATGGGAAGCAGGTGGCCGTATAGTTCTAAGTGCCATTGATAGTACTGTTGATATTAAATCAAATCAAACATCATTCCTTGCTGTTGGTTCCATGTAATCCAGATCAACCTATGGTCTGTTATTTGGAAAGAAGAGTAGACACTCTCAAGCCCACCCCCATTGCCCTGAGTGATTCCATGAAGAGACATTTCCTAATGTTATATTTTGACCTTCGACCTGGTCCAAAAATACTATTCCAAGGTAATACACCGGAAGGAAGTGACACATTCCAACGGCCAGTAATCGAAAGAGATCGCGTGGGCGGATTAAGGCTTATGATATGGAACAGGGTGAAGGTCCCATTGTGCCATTACAGTCATGCACCGGAAGAGAGTAACCTCTGAACTGCATGACAGTTATTTCCGCTTGATGACGATTAAACATTCGATTTCAAAGATCCAGTAGGCGATCGTGTGGGCGTTGAGTTATTATTTAACTCAGTTGAGTTTGGGTCCCAGAGCAGTTGCCAGCAGACTCCCAGAGGGTTAGAGACGAGATGTGGTAGGGAAGGCCACACCCGACCGAGGGGGACCTCGGAAACCCCCAATGCAGTTGCCAGCAGACTTCCAAACAGTAGAGACCAGATGTGGTAGGTAAGGCCACACCCGACCGAGGGGGACCTCGGAAACCCCCGATGCAGTTGCCAGCAGACTCCCAGAGGGTTAGAGACAAGATGTGGTAGGGAAGGCCACACCAGACCGAGGGTGCCCTTGGAAAGCCCCGATGGAGTAGACCCCAGAATCAGGAGAACAAGAAAGACACAACGTGACGGTCATAACAGTGGGGTCAAAATATGAAGTTTACGTTCGGTCTCCAGCATCCTCTCACATGCAAACCCTTAAACAACGCTTTCAAACCCCTGCAATAAAGTGAGAGGTAAATATATTTGAAAAGAAGTCTTCCTGCGTCTTTATCCTGCGTCGTTTCTTCCTGTGTCTTCCTCTTGCATCTTTCTGCGTGCGTCTTTATTATTGAGTCATTATGATACGGCAAATGAGTATATAACACTAACATTTCACCTGGATGACTGAGAGTAGGGTTTTTTCAAAGTGGTCCATATAGACTCCTGGAGGGAATAAAATTTTGGCAGAGTGAATAAAAGCATAGGGGTCCACAGGAGGTGAATTTACTGGTCTACAATTTTAAATCCCTTTTAACAGGAGAAGAAAAATCACTGGATCATGTAGGCTCATTACCAGATATTGCAAACCTAACAGAATGTCTAATTGGCTATGATGGCTACTAGTGATATATTGTTTACATATGAGCTGTCCAAAATATACTGTTCATTTAAATGAATGATCTTGCTTTAATGTTATGGAAGGTTAGTGGAAATACTGTGAGATACTGTTACTACAGTTATTGGTTGAATTATTGTTTTGTCTCATGCCTTCAGTTCTCTATATTTCCTCCAAGTTGCCTGCCATTTTGCTGCTGAATTGTTTAAACTCTCATTCTGTCAGATTTCAAGCTAGCCTTGCCACCCTGCATCTGAATGAGGACAGCCTAGAAAACAAAGCCACAGAATAACTTTACCAGTAGTTGACAAAAGTTTGACTAACTATGAGCCGACATGCAAATTTAGTGGCCTGAGCAAAACAATAAACAGTCCAGTCAATTCTGTTACCTGCAACATCAAGACTTCTAAAAGTGATCCATATAAACCTCCGGGGGTGAATAAAATTTTGGTAGGTTGAATAAAAGTATAGGGGTCCTCAGGGGGTGAATTTACTTGCTTGTATTTATAAATCTCTTTATAACAAGAGAACATAAATTGCTTGGTCATATAACATAGTTGCTAAATATCATGCACCAAGCTGAATATATAATTGAGTGTGATAACCACTAGTTCAAAACATACTGGTCATTTAAATGAACAAACGATCTGGTTTTGAATGAAAAGATCCAGATCTTTTTGGCATTAACAGTGCATATGATCATATTTTCATAAAAGAAAAATTTATAAGCAATTATTTTTTGAATGAATTATTTTATGAAAATACAGAATTCTAAAATATCCCTTTTATAATAGGTTATGGGATGTCTTTAAAAAAAGGAATATTATTTCATGAGAATAAAAATATCAATTTAAAAAAAGAAAGAAAAATAATAAAAAGTAAAATTAGAATAAGTAAGTAAAGTTGGTGACCTTAGTTGAGGGTGACCCGAAGGCTCCATTTTTAATAGCTACTACACCGAAATGTAGGAGAGGGTGCTACTCCATTCCCAGGATTGCTCCACTTTACCCTTAATCCTTACCTTATAATGCTGAGTGTTAAGCAAGGCAGCATCAAGTACCATTTTTTAAGTCTTTGGCATGAACCCCACTCTCCTAGACCATTGGTGAACACTCTACTCATTAGGCCAAAATTTTAATTTTTATCCATGATAACAGATTTAAAATTAAAATGAAATTATTATTAATGAAAAGTTTTGCCCTGACCAAAGAGAACTAGATTTTCACTTGATAAGTCAGTTTCAATATTTTCAGGTATTTGTTTGTGTGGGTATCATATGATTCAATATTCTATTTATAATTACTTTCTTGTATTTAGAAAAAATTTAAACTTTGAAACCAAAAACATTTAAAAAAATCAATTGTTAGTGGTCATGATATCCAGTGAAACTAAGAAAAAATGTTTGCAATATTCAATTAATTTACTTGGAGCTGAATGAAAATTAAATTTGGTGACAAAGGGTGCATCAATAAAACGCTTGAGAAGCCCTACCTTAAATCATAGATAAATATTTCAATGCACGAATTAAAGTTGGAAGCCTTCAGAAAAGATGGTGTCCATGTTTACCAATTATCTTTCAAATTGTGTTCAGTATCAAAAAGAAATCAATTAATTACTTCAAATAACCTCCCAATAAAACAGATTACATTCCCAAACCCAACTCTCTCTCAGTGTGTCAACAAGTCTCAGTGATATCCAAATCAAACTTGCAAACTCTTAATTGCTCATGCAAATCTGAAACTATCCCAAGGCAACAATCTAAAGCTTTATGTGGTACCTGGTGTAAAGTCTTTATATCTGAGGTAATGGATACTTGCTAGGTATGGACTATTACCAAGATGAATCGATAAGATAGATGATGATTAAAGACAGAGGGAAAACGAGCATTCGCTGCTATGCCTGGTATATTCCTTTATAGACCAAATCCCCCGGATGTAGTAGGGGCCGTAACCCCTGTGGCATCAGAGGTTATTTCCCTTTTGTTAGTTAGGATATTACAATGCTCTCTTTTTTTTTTTCTTTTTTTTTTTTTAAATAATGATAACAACAATGACTGTGGTGGTAGTAATTATCTGGTGAGGGAGTTCATTCAGTCTGTGAAGTGATTGGGATGCTTGAACAGATGGCTTGGACTCTATGTCGGAGGAGATGTCTGTTAACCTGAATGAGAAAAAAGAAAATGATGATGATTCAGACTATTGTGTACAGGTATGTTTATTTTTTTTTTTTGTTAGTGGTCAAATCTTTTGGGTAGCCGTTTTGTTCTGCTTGAACGCCTGAGGTTTAGAGTTGTGTGTTGTGTTTGGTTGTCTTTGTATTCTGGTGGTGTTGTCGTATGTGTGTAGCTTTCATCTTCAGATGAGGGGTAATCCAGTAGGTTATGTGCAGGGTTTGTTGTTGGCTTAGGGATTTTTTTGAAGAAGCTGGAATTTCTTGTACTTTGGCTACCTTTGTGTGTGGTGGTGATCATGGATCCCTTTTTCTTTATAATAGTCATTGGGTTAGGCGGGTAAGGTGTGAGAGCCTTTGAGGTGTTGTCGCTTTTTACAATGACTGTATCACCCACCCTGACATCATTGGGTTTCACATACGCTTTTCTATCAGTGTATTGCTTTATTTTTCTCTTGGCCTCAGTGTCACGCTCCCTAATGTTGGAGTCTTCAGCAATGGGTGTGATCAGGTGTGGCAGGCGGTTTTTTATGGTCCGGCCAAATAGGATTGTTGCTGGGGGTGCGCCGGTGGTGCAATGTGGTGTCGTCTGGTAGTCCAGCAGGAATTTGAATAATTCCTGCTTCCAGCTTTGACCTTTATTTAAGGCAGCTTTAATAGACTTTTTTACAGTGTGCATGAAGCATTCTGTTTCCCCGTTGGCCTGGGGCCATAGGGGTGTTATTCTCCTGTGTCTGAATCCAGTGATGGAGGCATAGGTTTTGAATTTGTGACTGTTGAATGGTGGGCCGTTGTCCGTTTTGAGGGAGACTAGCACGCTAAATTCGGCGAATATCTTGTCTAGGCGGGGTATGACTGATGTTGTTGAGATTGAGTACAGGATGTTGACAACAACATAGCGTGAGTATGAGGAGGTACTTTCCATTTTAGAGGTGTCCAAAGTCAGCACTGACTTCTGCCCACGGGGCTGCTGGTAGTGGGGACATTTGCAGTGGCTTTCTTGCCGGTTTATGGGTACTGACCTGACAGGTGTGGCAGTTCTTGATGTTTTGGCAGCTCTGTTTTGTAGTGCTTCAGGCAGTACTATCCGGTGCCCTTTGAGGATGATGCTATCCTTGTGTGCTAGTGATAGTTCGGCACAATTGGCGCGCAGAGTGTGGAATTTGCTTTGTTTATACCATCCTCAACACCATGCCATTTGTTGGTAAGGATGGCTTGGATGGCAGCTGAGATAGTCAGCTGGGTTGTCATGGCCTGGTCTGTATATGGCGGTCATGTCGTATGGTTGCATTCTCAAAACTCAGCGTTCAATGCGTGCTGATAGTTGGGAGCGGGTGTTGTTAAAAATGGATGTTAGGGGTTTGTGGTCTGTAAAGACAGTGAATGGAGCTCCAAAGATATATATGTGAAAGTGTTCACACGCCCATGTGATGGTGAGTGCTTCACGTTTTGTTTGGGATTATCTCTGTTCAACTGCGGATAGAGCACGACTTGCAAATTGTACTATCTGTCCATTTTGTGACAGCACGGCAGAAATGCCTACCGGACTGGCATCCATATGTATTTCAGTGTGTTTGTTCAGGTCAAAGTAGGCAAGTGAGCATGCTCTGCTTAGTGCCTCCTTTATGTTTTTTAGACATTTAGTGTGGCGTTCAGTCCAGGACCACTGTGTTTTTTTTTGTTAGTTGACGTAGTTCATGTGTGAGGGTTGCATAGTTTGGAATGAATTCTGCCCCACAGAAGTTAGTCATCCCCAACAAGCTTCTGACTTCTGATGCATTTTTAGGGTCGGGTAATCCAAGGATTGCTTTTATTTTGAGGTCGCTTGGGCTGATGCCTTCATTACCGAAGGTGTGTCCAAGGAATTCCAGTGACCTCTTGTTGTACTCACATTTGCTGCTATTTAGGGTGAGTCCTTTTTCGTGAAGTCGTCTGAATATCGCATGGAGGTTTTGGTCGTGGTCTTGCTGGTCTGATCCAAAGCAAAGGATGTTGTCATTGATATTGATGGCTCCCTTGACCCCTGTAAGAGCTTGACTAATTTCTTCCTGGAATATTTCACTTGTGAAGTTGACACCAAAAAACAGTCTTTTATATTTGTACAGGCCCAGGTGTGTTGCAAAGGTGGTTATATATCGGGATTCTTCAGCTAGTTCCAATTGGTTGTAGCCTTGGTTAAGATCCAATTTGCTGAAAACATTAGCTCCTGATAGAATACTTTTCAGTTCATTGAGTGTGGGGGTTGGGTCTCATTTCCTTTTGATAGCTTTGTTTGCCGCCCTCATGTCGACGCAAATCCTGATTTTATTTTGACCCTTTTTGGGTACTACAACAATAGGAGATACCCATGGGGTTGGTCCGTCTGCCTTTTCAATCACTCCCAGTTTCTCATCTTTGGCTATTTACTCTTCTATATCCTTCCTTACATGAAAGGGGACCCTGCGGTATCTCTGAGTGATGGGTGGTATGTTTTCATCTATGTGTAGGTGAACTTTTTTCTCTTTGAGTTTACCCAGACCAGTGAACAGGTCTGCGTAGTCCTCTAGAAGTTTAAGAGTGGGGAGTGGGGTCTGTGCATCAGAGTTACTGATGTGGTTGACTGAATGAGTGTTTGCTGACAGTAGTTTGAGCCTTTTACATGTTTCCCAGCCAATAATGGGTTTTTCTGGGTTCTTTATAACATGTATGTCCGCTTGGCAGGAGATGCCTCTAAACTTTAGAAGTGTGCTGAATTGACCTAGGACTGGGGTGGCTTCCTTGACACCGAATCCAGATATTACGGTTTTTGTGGGTCGGAGGAGGGGCGTTGGTCTTAGGGATTTGTAATCTGCCTCAGACAAAATATTTATGGTGGCGCCAGAGTCAGCTAACACATTGAACATTTGATGGCCATCGCCAAAAGATAAGTCAAATTAAGGAAGGTTTTTCCTTTTACCTGTATGGAATACATATTCCATGTCACTGCCGCTGTTTGAGTCTCGTTGATGGTCCTCAATGTAATTTACTGGTTGTCGACTGGTTTGAGCTTGTGGGCGTGGGGGGTGGTTTGTTCTTCACCGTCTGTCCTCGTCATTTAGTTTTCTGAAACAGACAGAGTCGAAATGTCTCCATCTCCGGCAATAGGCACACTGGTTCTGGAATGCAGGGCAGGATGTCAGTCCCCGTTCATGTGGGTATTTCCCATTGCAATTTCTGCACCAGTTTTGCTGGGGGCGTTTGCGTGGCCATTGTTGTTCATGCGTGACTTTGTTGGCTACTGCATTAATGGATGTGGTAGGTTTTGTAGTAGAGTTGGCGTCTTCTAAGCACATCTGTTCTATTTGTTTGGATATGGTTTCTGTCATTTTGGCATAGTTTATTAGATCGCCTAGGAGCATGTTTGGGTTCATCAGTCCCTTTTGGTGAACTTTTTCTGATAAACAGCCCGTTATTAGCTGGGATTTTATTTCTGCATTTCTGTCTGTGAAGCGGCACATAGCTGCTGCCTCTTTTAATTCCCGATGAAAGTCCTCTATGTTTGGGGTGGTTTTTTTTTTTGGAATATAAATCGGTTATACACAGTGTTGTTTTCTGGGTTGAAGTGGTTTTGCACAGCCAGGATGAGCTTATCGAAGTGTGTTTTGTTTTTTTCTGGTGTGGTTTGTTCAGACGGTAGTTCGTCAATGAGATCATTTACTTCTTCGCCAACAAAAGTTAAAAATATAGCTTTTTTCCGTTTATCGTCTTCTATGTTGTACGCAGTGAAATAATTTTTCAGTCTGTTGACATATTTTGTCAATTTTGCTGCTTTGTTTTTTGATTCGTAGTCAAATTCTGGATAATGTGGTAAAGCGTCCATGTTAGTTTTTTTTCCGGCATGTGGGCAGGTTTGTTCTTTTCTTTTTTTTGTTGTTTTTGGTGAGTAAACGACTCTTTCTTCGTCGCCAATGTAAAGTCTTTATATCTGAGGTAATGGATACTTGCTAGGTATGGACTATTACCAAGATGAATCGATAAGATGGATGATGATTAAAGACCGAGGGAAAACGAGCATCCGCTGCTATGCCTGGTATATTCCTTTATTGACCAAATCCCCCAGATGTAGTAGGGGCCGTAACCCCTGTGGCATCGGAGGTTATTTCCCTTTTGTTAGTTAAGATATTACACCTGGTTCAGTCGGCTGGGTCTGTAGAATATACAGACTGCACCTCTGCAGAGGGGTAAGACCAAATGAGTGTCCTGGATATGACACTAAACAGACTGATGGTGAGGTCCCAGTAATGCTGGGGCCTTGGGGAATATGGAGCACCCCTTCATTGCCATTGCTCCCAGGTTTACTCTGGCCTGGCATGGTAGCACCTGATAGGGCCCTATCTATGGGTTAAATAGAACTAACGGCATACTTATGCTAAACTGAATTGTTTGATTAAACTGAATAGCTTGAAATAGAAATGTTTTTGACAATTAAACCGTACTTACATTTAAACTGCGTGCTTATGCTCAACTGAATTATTCGAAATAGAACTGTTTTTTGACATTTAAATTGTATTTACTCTAAACTGAATTGTTTAACATAGAACTGTTTTGACATGTAACTGTGTGTAAACATAATCTGTACTTATACTAAACTGAATTAGCTTAATTAGAACTCCTTGACTAAACTAAATAGCTTGAAATAGAAATCTTTTTCACAATTAAACTGTGCTTACATTTAAACTGCGTACTTATGCTGAACTGAATTATTTGAAATTGAACTGTTTTTGACATTGAAACTGTACTTACACTAAACTGAATTGTTATATATAACTGCTTGAATAGTTTGAAATAGAAATGTTTTTGACAATTAAACTATGTACTTATGCTAAACTGAATTGTTTGAAATAGAACTGATTCTTTACATAAAAATGGATTTGGTGTTAAATAACCTACAAAGGTTGATATGCCATAAAACCCAACCAACCAAACCAAATCATGTGGTACCTGAATTAATCAAGCTTTTCTTATGTCTTATTCCTATAGATCTTTGTTGTTTTCCTTGTGTTCAATAGAAACTCTAAGACAAAGTTGTATTCATTTGATTATTTATTAAATTGGGTTAGAAATGGGTTGATTGAGTAAAAAGTTTGAAAAGTCCTAGCCTAGAGGATAAAACTACCCTGAAGATATGTATAGAGACATTTAAGTGGAAAATGATCTTTCTTAAAGTTAAAATTTTAAACAAATACTTTTCTAGCTAACTTTCTAGAAAAAATATCATTAATTAAATCATCAAAATTAAATGTTAAAGATCAGAGTCAAAGTTCATTAGTAAAAGATATTTGAGCAATTGCTGGGACATTGTTAACAAGTTCAGACTAAACATTTAAAAGAGTCTAAATTAAGCAGAGAAAAAGGAGACAACAGAGTAAAATTTGGCATGTAAACTTACTTTAACTCCACTAGAAGATTTATAAGGGAAAAACTGAATAAATTTAGCCAAGTGTCTGAAATATTTTCATTTTTCTATTTATGCTAGTGTTACTTGTACAATCATTAAATTTGAAACTTGAAATCCTGCACATATATTCCTCTCAATGAAAATTTGGCTCAGTAGCTGAAATAGTTGCATTTTTCTAATTATGTATCATACATGCTCTCCTAACCATTCATCGTAGAAATGATGTATATAAATTACCTGCCCTTGCTTACCATTGGATTACTTACCTTTGATTATCTATATCCTTGTTTGGTTTGGTTTGGTTTGATTTTATGGCATATCAACCATTGTAGGTTATTCAATACCAAATCCATTTTTATACATATAAACAGTTCTATTTCAACCAATTCAGTTTAACATAAGTACACAATTTAATGTCAAAACAGTACTAATTTAAACAATTCAGTTTAGCATAAGTACACAGTTTAAATGTCAAAAACAGTTTTATTTTAGACAATTTAGTTTAGCATAAGTACACAGTTTAATTCTATTAGACCCATAGATAGGACCCCATCAGGTGCTACCATTTTGAGCCAGAGTGGACCTGGGAGCCATGGCAATGAAGGGGTACTCCACATTCCCCAAAGCTCCAGCATTACTGGAACCTCACCATCAGATTGTTTAGTCTCATATCTAGGACACTCGTTAGGGTGGGTTGGGGGTCTTACCCTCTGTAGTGATGCAGTCGGTGTATTCTACAGCCCTAGCTGACAGGGACCCTATCCTTGTTTACTTGGGATGTCTGTTAGATGTGGACACCTTCTGTTACCATAATGATATAACCAGGTATTCAATGGAAAAGGTGCTAAATTCTTTCAGTTTCCAATTTAACATGCCATGAAAAAGGACATATGGGGTTGAGGAAAGTTTTATTGGTTATTATTTATTTTGTTTATTGTAATTGTCACTGTTGGTTGTCAGTGTGGATGACTATGGCTTTTGTATCTGACTCTTTTGTTCTTTTCCTTACCCCATTAACTTGTTAGCTTCTTTGTCTGAGGAAGACTGCAAGAGAATTATGGAAGGAAGAAAGGAAGGAAGGAAAGAGATAAGGACACTTTTAACTCCAACTTTATTTTAGGGTTTTTAATGACTATTCTGTGGTGTGGAAAGTTTTCCAGAACCAATATAAGTTGTCACATTTCCCTGACAAGGTGTTAAAATATATTAGAGTAATTTTCAGTGGGTTTATGAGTTTGAAGTTTATGGTATGTCCCGTAGTTTATGGTATGCCCACAGGCAGTTGCTAATAATAGACATGACCTTCTGCCACATCTAAGACTTGGTAAATATGTGTGCTACCTGTCAGCAGCTAAGAGGTGGAAGTATCTCCACTATCAGGGGTACGGCTGAAGTGACAGAATTTCTCTAACACTCAGAAGCCTCTTTCCTTAGGCATGCACCATTCTTGCTTCCTGTCTGAGGGCTTCTGGGAACTGCCACATTTTTTTAATTTATCTTATTTTATTTTATTTATCATATTTACCAATCCCTCCGCTCGGGCAGGATATGACACAAGGTCAATTTTTAAGCGGAGTTTAGCAGGTTTGAATTCAGAGTTCTCCTAGACTAGTTGCTTCACCAAGGCTGAAGAACCTAGTCCGCCCTACTATTTACCCATAGCTGGAGGGAGAATATTTGGTTTCATACCTTTCCCAAGGGTATTAGTGCTATGTGAAATGCAATCAGTCAGGTCGAGGATTTGAACTCGTGTCGCCGTGTCCATATCCTGCGACGATAACCATTACACCATTTATTTATTTATTTTTTAAAATTCCACAGACATATATTTCAACTTATTTGTAGAGACATACCATCTCCCCAGAGATGTCATGGACATATATATATATATATGTATGTATACAAATCTCCTTTTTTGGCTATGGCACATGTATATGTATAGACATGTTTAATTTACATATAATCTATGGGTCATATTAAGTAAGTGATATGAATTATTTCTTTTCACATACACCTAATTTTTGTTTACACGCACACACACACACTTTTTATATATTATTATTTGGATTTATCTTCTTGTGAGGTTTGCATGGCATTAAAAATTAAGTTACCCTTGTGGTCTTTATATTTCCTCTTTTTTAATTTTAAGTTTGCACAACATGGTAGCATTCAACCTCAACAAAATGTAACATATGTGTCATTTAAGTTCCAGTCAGAGTAGAGTTTGATCTTAAAGTACTAAGTCTTGTACTAATGTAGTGTTGCGAGGACTAAAGTGACAACAAGTGAAGATAGGCCTTGTATGTTAATTGTCATCATTGGGTACCATAACTCACATTAGTAGTAAAAGAGTAAGAAGTAACACAAGGGAAATGAGACCTGTATGAGATAAATAAAAGAAAGACTTTATTATTGGTTGATACACATAGATTAACTGTTATGACATAATGTAATTTGGTTGTCATATCTTTCTTGCAGTGGCTGATTCTTAGTGACTGTTCAGAAAGTCTTTGAAGTTGCTGCTACTGCTGCCTAGTCATTGTTTGAAGTCTCTTTGAATTACTACTGCTTAGAAATCATGAGATCTCTGTGAAAGGTTGCCGCTGCTGTCTAGTTATCATATCAAGATCTCTGTGAAAGCTGCCGCTGCTTAGTTGTTGTTTGCCATCTCTTTGAAGTGACTGGCACTAGAATCCATTTCCTTCTGACTACTGGGTCAAATCAGCCTTCTTATAAACAGAAGACTGGCTTGAATTGGCTCAGAATCGACTTGCTTGACAGTCATGTAATGGTTACTGGTTAATTGGAAATATTTGTTACCCTTTATAGTTTTTCTTGCGTTTATTCCAGAAATGGATGCATGGAAAGGTTGTAGTTTTGGTTTGTTTTTGCAATATGAGTGATGGTTGTTTAGGTAAACACTTTCAGTTGGGTTATAAAAAGGAGTTTGGACAGGTTATAACAAAATCAAAGTTGCGGATGTAGTTGTGAGCACAAATAAGTGACTTTCCTGACCAATAGGTTCCTGAGACTGATTAGTTTACTGATGTCCACTATCTTTGTTTCAGGAGCAAGTGGTATCACAGCCACTTTAAAATAGAGGAGTGTAAATCCTATAGGCTCCAGTAATGCTGGAGCTTTGGTGGAATGCAGAGTACTCCTTCATTGCCATAGGTCCCAGGTCCACTTTGGCCTGGAGTGGTAACACCTGATAAAGTCCTATCTATGGGCCAAACAAAACTAAATTGTGTACTTATGCTAAACTGAATTGCTTGAAATAGAACTGTTTTGACATTTAAACTGCGTACTTATACAATACTGAATTATTGAAAGTGTTCTTACACTAAACTGGATTGTTTAAAATAGAACTGTTTTGACATTTAACTGTGCATAAATAAAATCTATACCTATACTAAACTGAATTGTTTGAATTAGAACTGTTTGACTAAACCGAATAGCTTGAAATAGAAATGTTTTTGACAATTAAACTGTGTACTCATGCTAAACTGAATTGTTTGAAATAGAACTGATTATTTGAATAAAAATGGATTTGGCATTAAATAACCTACAAAGGTTTATATGCCATAAACCCAAACAATCAAACCAAACCAAACTAAGCCTAATTTAGATTCACACAAGGCTAGTCGTTTAGGGAACTCAGTGAAAATTGAACTCAGTCTGCTCACCTAGCTCGATAATCATTACATCATACGAGGTTGTCATTTACTAAACTGGCCCTAGTTTGGCACAAGGCCAGAAATAACGGACATCCAGTGAAAATCGAACTCATTAACAATGGTTTGCTAGCTTGCTCACTAACCAGTAAATCATAAACTATAACAATATCATCATACTAAAACCTAAATGTAAAAAAAAAAAACCTAACGTAAAAAACAAACCTAAGTATCTTCAAATTTATGGTCAGCGTACAAGATTTATATGACCGCTTGCCAAATAAGAACTGAAGAACAAATTCAAATAAACATGAAAATATCACAACTTCAGGTAGGTGATTTATTGCATTAAAATTAACATTGTTTATCTATTTATTTATTTGTGAAAGGAATTGAGAATTAATGCAGGTCCGAAGGAAGAAAGAGCATGAGTTCGATGAGATTTAATTCTGAAATTAACTCAAATAAGGAAAAAATCGTTGTAAGGAATAATAACAATAAAAGATCTTTGTTATCACATTTTAATAGTTTTAATTGTAAGTGAAATTGTTTGAACCCGGTACGGTAAATTAAGGGGGATTTTTTCATCCCGACCGCTCTAGCAGACAGCACATTTTGAGAAATAGAAATTGCTGCCACAAAATGTTTTTACCCTTTATTCTTTAATCGACGTTTAAATTGATGTTTATTTTGATTCAGATAAAAACATTACAGTTTTAATAATTTAAGGAGGTTTAGCATATTTAGCACGCATTTTGCCTAAAGGCTAAAAAGATATTTTCTTTCCTGGAGATTAAAGACCGAAAACAAAACAACAAACAAATAAAACGTGAAGCTAAAGAAAAAAAACCCATAAAACCACTAAAAACATCGAGATAATTTCCCCAAATTATCTTAATATTTATAAAAAAAGAAAGAAAGAAAAGGAAGGCTTCTTAAAAAATAATTTACGTCAACGTGTTTTTTTCTATTTAATATAATTCAATTTTTTTTACCTGCGCCTTTTCTCAATGTGAAACCGTTGAGGATTTTTACTCACGATTTTTAATGATCGTAAGCAGATTGAAATTAGAAAAAATAGAGTAGAGAAGGGAAAAAATGAGAAATTGTTGTCATTGATGTCGTAGCTTGTTTTATTTTAAAAAATATTTGAATTTATTTTTTGATTTAAAAGGTCAACGTTGCTGGACATTGGGTAAAAGAAGAAAGTAGAGAGGCGGGTGAAAAAATGGACCAATCAAATCAATGTTTGTACAACCATTCGGCAAGTCCGATTTTCATTTAAATCCTTCATTCTGATTTGCTGTATGCTTCCCGCTTGTCGTTTGCCGCCATTTTGTACATTATCTAAAAATGTCCGAGGGTAACAGTCCGAATGTTTCAGAGGAAGAGGTTAGTTTTTCTACTTTATATCTGTATATATTTAGAATTAATCCCTATCCAATGTATTTCAATGCTTCACACTTCGTATTTCCACTGTGTATACTGATCAATGTTGAGGGCTCAAATTAAAACCGCCCCCAATTTTTTTTCGACGGGGGCCCTTCTGTAATCTGTAGTGTTTAATGTCGGAGGGATCCAATTTAAGTACACGCAGATCTTGGAATAATTTTTCTTGGAAGTGTTATTTCATGTGTCTTCTTGTTTCTTGAAAGTGCATCCTTATAATTCGCACGCTCCATTTTGTGTTATTTTATTTCATTACCATGAAATTATAATAAGTTTAATTAAAAAAACACCGGGTTATAGGAGTTTGGAAATTCAAGTAATGCACATGGCGATGTAGTAGTTGCTTGCAAATTTACATCCTTAGATGTGGATGATTCTTATTTCCCTGGATATGATTTAGTCTCTCTCTATCTATATTTTCATCTCTCATGCTAGATCTTTTAAAAATATATTCTGTACGTGTATTTATTCATCTACCCACTTGTATTTTTAAAAATATCCGTGTGGTCTCTTGGAAAAACTTCATTTTTTTTTTTTAAATTCAATCTGGTGAAGTTCTGTATCTCCGTTTATTTAGGAAATTCCAGTATTAGTTTATGATTTTTTTTTTTATTTAGAAATACTGATTCAGATTATTGCTGATTTTTATTTTGTGAATTTTTTGTTTTATTTATTTTTTGCATTCTTTATATCTTCAAATTTTTTAAATCGAGTAAATGTAAATAAATAATGAAATCGATTGCGAAAAACTTTCTTGAAAACTGAAAAATATCTTATTTAACTGTAAACTTTTCTTGTATATTTTAAACTGAACAGACGAAAAAAATCCCTTCGCGTTTTTGTTTTCTGATTGGTAGGTAATTTAGAATATACTTAAATTTTTGTTTTAAAGATATAGCGTATACTTTCTTTTAACTTTTCGCGGAAGGCGATTTAAAGACAATCGCAGAAAAACGATGAGGCTTCGATCGAAATGTTTCTTTGTATAACGTTGTATGCATTGTACTATTCAAGAAAACAAAATCAAATATTCACGTGCTAAATCGAATTCACAATAGCATAATCGATAAAATATTTTTCTTTTATGGTTACGATGATATGGTTATAAGAGAACTAAAACATTTTTAATCCTGCATTGAATAAATCTCGTAAAATATAGTTAAATTTTGCTTCATTAAGTTTTACCCTAAGTTTTCGTTAAGGAAAACACGCACTCAAACCGGAATAATTAAAAAAAAAAATTAAATATTTATTTTTGTATTTAACTAATATGTTACATCATGATGGATTGTTTTTAAAGGAAAAAAAACATTAAAATTTCTGATCATTATTGAAAAGTACGCAAGATAATAAATGTTAAAAATGAATACTGGACGGTGAAGAGTAGACATCACATTTTAAAAAAATTCTTACGGCATTATGTTTAGATTACATGAACATTTTCATGTACATTTTTTGCATGTATTTGAATTTTCACTATAAAAAATGAAGATGAAAATGCTTTTAATTATTTACGATAATTTTATCATTTCCAGATCTATATTAGGTTTCAGTTGAAAAAATAAATAAATAAATAAGGGTAGTGGCCCTTACTTCCGTTTTGTAGTTTTTCAAATATATATTTTCTTACAAATTCATTTTTTCGGTTCCTAAGATATATTCATTTAAGTAAAAATATTTAATTTTACTTGTGATAATTTAATATATAATTTTTCAGGCAAAATAGACTACTTCGAGATGCTTTTCCCTCTTGTTTAGCTGAATAGGTTCTTTTTATTTTGAATTCCAGGAAAAAAAAAAGGCGTAATATTGGAAAAGTGAAAACAATTTTCAAAGATGAATCGAAATTTGCTTTTTCGACACTTTTTGAATAGAGTTTTTTTTTTTCCAATTCCATGTTTTATTCAACTTCGCTTTTGAATTCAAACCTCGGAAATCCTCCTTTTTTTTTTTTTTTTTTTTAAAGATCGCTGAAAAATAAATGGCACTTGATTAATTACAATAAAAACGGTCAACAATAAAAAAAATATCTCTAAGTGGGTGGAGATCTTGTGACAAGACACTATTTTTCAATTTAGGGCACAAAATTTGGTAATCAAGTTTTAGTTTTTGTTTGATTATTCAAATTTGTCGGTTTAAAACATTTTCAGTTATACCGAGAATGTTTAAACCGACAGATTTTTATTATCAAACAAAAACTATTTAAAAAAAAAAATTGGCACAGGGAAAGTTTACTTAAGACTACTTTTCTAATTTTTTTTTCTAATTAAAGAAAACATGGATTGCCCCTGTTGTTGCGGTTTTTAATGTCTAGCTATTTCTTGTTTATTTTGAAATGTACCTGACACAGTAGATTGTGGTAAACAAATAAAACTGAAAAAATGATTTCGGTCAATAATTTCCTTCTTTTTTTTTTTTTTTTTTTTTTTTTTTTTTTTTGTTGTTGTTCAAGGTATGTTGGACTCATGACCCAAGCTATTTCCCATCTCTCATAAGATAGGATATTTCTATTGCAAACTTTCGTAAAATTTAGATTGTGACCATTAATTTTTTGAAAACTATCATGATTATCGTCTGTCTGTCACATCTATGAATGGAAGTGTACAGAAAAATAAAATCCAAAGAAAAATTGATTGAAAGAAGAGCAATTTATGTTAGTACAAAAACTTTCACATTCTGCAATCAAAAAGTTTTGAAAGTATGGGAACTAAAAATTTTATATGAAAATAGATGAATTTTACAAAAATGCAAAATTAAATTCATAATGTCATTAGCCAGAGTGGTTGTACCAATTACGTTCCCATTTATGAATCACATAGATGTGTTTGGGAATGTTTGATGCTATATAGCTAGATTATTTATATTAAGAATTGTTACTTGAAGCTATTATTATTTACTAAGAATTATTATTAATTTGACACCATATAACTGTAAACCAATTAAATCAGAATAATTCTCTGAAACCTTACATTTGTGTATGACTTATTAGAATTAAGAATACTTGATATATAACTGAAAATTATTAGTATCAGATAGAAATACTTGATATCATAACTCTTCATAAAAACTCAAAAACAATTACACAAAAAATGTGAATATCAACCTACAATGAATTTGATTATCTAACCTTGGTATAAAATAATCCTAAGTAGGTTGACATGCCATTAAAATCTATCAATTAGCATAATAAGAAAGGTGTGATGATGGAGTTCTGGCAAATTATTTTAAGTGAATCTCTATGTGCTTGGGTTTTTAAACTGCATGTAAATTTTAAAATCTGTAAATATGCTTTGTCAACAATTTTGTTTGAGTAACCTGCAGTCCACTATCAAACATGGTGGATTTTCATTTATGGCTAGGGGATTATTCAAAGTTTCTAGAGTGTATGAAGAATACATCTACATTTTTCATTTAGATAAAATCAACCCTTTTTTTCCATGGAAAATGGTAGCTAATAAATATCCTAGAGCAAAATAGAACAGCAGACCCTAAAAATATCAAATTTATTTCTATTTCTGAGCTATTTTGGATTGTAAAAGAAAGAAAATATATAGAAGTCTTTCTAAAAGATATTTGCTTTATGATTTCAATACAGTCTAATCAGATTTACCAGAAAAAAATAGGAGACTTGGATTTGATGAACTTTAAAACTTGTTCATAGAATGTTCAAACATTTTATTTGTATAATCTTAGATAATTTAAACATACATACAGATAAAGTTTGTTAACTAGAGTTTGAATGTTTTCCTTTTTGCATTTAAAGAATTATGAAAAGTTTTATTAATTCAAGTTCTTTTGTAGATATGTTAAAACATTGAATTGAACTTACTCTATATGTGTGAAAGAGAGAGATAATGTAAAGAATGTTTTACATATCTGTCTTGGCTAAACTTTCATGATATAACTTTTCTTCTTGTTCAAAGAATCTATAAGATCATTGGTGATATCCAAGATATTGGGGGGGAAAATGAATGATGTAAAGTTAACTAAATGTTTTTCTTGAAATAACTGTCATATGCATAAAACTTGGATGAAGGCTGGCCTTATGTTTTATGTTGCAAAGTGTTTACTTTTCATTGCTTGTCACAATTTATATAAAAAAATGTACATTTTCATTGTATTGTAACCAAGCGATTAACATTTAGTTATGTTAATCGCTTGGTGTAAAATCTAAGTCAATTGCTGATCATATTGTGTGACCTATCACCTGTTGATTTACTTAAAGAGTAAATCAACTAGTTACATGGTAGCAGAAATTACCTGGGATCTTTGGCAACTTCAGCTTTGCATTGAGTTTGTAAAATCTTCAATTTGCAACAAGTTATATAAATAAACTCTAGAAATGTCTGATACCAAGTTTGATCTCAAGCTAATGCCAAAATTCAACAGGTCTTATTTTGGCTTGTTCCTTGTGGAGTAGATTGAAAAAGTTGAGCTTGTATGTAACTTATATGATGTTAAAAAAAATTGAAGGTATTATCCTACTTCTGTCTTGTGGCAGTTTTCCTGTATATCAACTTAAAGAAGGACACTAAAAATAAGTGGCCTTGTACACTACATTTTTGATAGATTAGTTTGTAGCATACAAACAATTTCTTTATATCACCTTATGAACTTTTCAATTTGCCACCATTTCTTTCAGAGATATGTTGTCTTATTTATTGCATTTAATCTTGAATGAGACATTTGATTCATTTCCTGTATTGACTGAATGTCTTTGTAAAAGACTTTTAGTTGCAATATTTAAAACTTGTTTATATTTTATTTTAGGTGAAGGCTGAAGGTGTTGAAAAAGATATGGAAGTCTCTAAAGACTTGGATGCTGGGGATAGTGTAAAGGAAGAGGAACAAGTGGAAGAATCTGCTGATGAAAAAAAACCTTCAAAGAAAATGGAGGTAGTTGAAAATGAAGATGAAGAACCACAATGTAAGGTTTTAATTTTTCTTTCATTAAATTTTTTTTCATTTAAAAGCAGGCAGGTCATCTGTTGACAACCTCTGTGAAATTATCCTGTATACCAGATTGATGATGTTTAATACTAACAAAACATGTTTTTTTGTTTATATGCCTGTTTGTATCTTAGCCTTGTAATGACAATATGAATCAAATGAAAATTCAATATAGGTTAACACAAGGGAGGTAATAAGCAATATTTTTTAGTTTTAGAGATTTGTTACTTGGTCATTAGTTGGATTGAATAATACCTAACAAGAACAGTGTTTTTATTTTTTCAGAATTGTTATAAAGTTGGATTTTTATTTTATAGTAGTTTTTGGTTTGAGCAAATAGGTGTTGATGTGTGTAAATGTTCAATTAATTACACTTCCATAAATAGCACATTATTCAGAAATAATAGTATATTTTACATTTCAGACAGTTTTTTGTTTTTAAGTTTCATGATAATGCCATTCAAGTTAGTTTTTGTGCTATTTTTTTAATTTATATTGTCACTAAGACGTTAGATATTCCTCAGTGATGAACAATTGGCTGATTATCCATATACTACTATTTATCAAATGGTTTTGAAAAGAGCAAGAGTTTGAGTATACTTACTCTTTTTGGATAACTTGATTAATTGAAGAGATTTCTTAACATTGATGTCAATGGTAATGAAGACTGAAAGCATAAATCCCAGTGTTTATCTTTAAACATGTAATGAGATCATAAATATAGACTATGACTGATAATAAAAATCTCTATTTGTGTTAAAAAATAATGTAGCAATAGTGACAATATTAGTGAAATACATATTTTGATACTTGGAAATACTAAGTTAGAACTGTCCCAAGAAGTAGTGACTTGTCATATTGAAATGTAATTTACTCTTGTTAGTTATAAAACATATGAGAAATAAGTAGCATTCTTTTTGTTCTTACTAATATTTTAACTGATTCATTTTATGACCTTTTGGGTGTACAATCCTTGTTTGGAAGAAATAAAATAACATGGCTTAGCTAGAAAGAAAATTATATTTTGTGAAGTCATGATGAAAATAAAGTAATTTGAATTTAAACATAACTGAGTATTTATACCCATAAATATTTTCAAATTGATTTTATCCCCTACTCCCAAATTATCAAAATTAAATAATTGATCTAAAAAAGAATTGTCAGGACTCTCTATATTAGTAACACTGTAAAATTAATTTCACATATTTCCCAATACTGTTTTCTTCAAAGGCTGTAACATTCAAGGAACTCATTATTTAATAAATTGAAAATTACTATATATAATTTTATGGCTATACTTGTAATATATAATTTTACCAAAGCTGAAAGATCATTTCATAAGGAAAAATAACTAGTTCTAGTTTGAGTCAAACTGATTAGGTATTTGTTTTTCTTTTTTTTCTTTCTTTTTTTTTTTCTTTTTTTTTTTAGTGGGCTTACTAGAAAGGCCAGTTGTTATTGAATCTGGCAAACGGGAAAAACGAAAAGTTGAACGTTTGGAGATGTCTGTGAATACTCCAAATGACAAGAAACAGCTACATATTCCAGAAGGAACTGGGGAGAAACTAGGAGACTGTCCAAGAAGTAAGTAAATTTTTGTTATTCTATATGTAATCTATGATTCTGTTTTGTTGTTTTTTCTCTACCAATGTTAGAAGAGAAGGAAATAATAATTTTTTTTTTTTCCCTCCCCAGTCGAATACCAGCTGAACAAAGTAAAAGCTGAAGATTTGAAAATTATTCATCGAACTTTGTTTGATCGACCAGGATCTGTGAGTGACTTTTTTCCTTTGTTTCTTTGTGTGATTTGACATAGATGATGTAACATGAAACACTTCATAGAAGTCTTGTAATATTTGAAACTAATTTTGAAAAAGTACCCAAAATATAATTAACTTAGTGATAGTTCTTTTCCATACTGTGGTGAAAATTCAATATTTTCAGTTTTCTGACTGTTTTTCACAATATTTATTCTTTATTAATATCAATTTGTATGAATATATTGGTCTCTTGAAGCAAAAGAAATGTCAATACATTTAAAACTTTTACTCATTGAGTTTTGTATCATGTTTAAAATACAATAATTTACTGGAGCCAAAAACCTTATAAATTACCTGTCAGAAATAGGGAGAAAAATTTTGGATAAAATACAACATCAGGTTTTCTTCCTGTAATCCTAACATTATACATGATAATTTTGATATCTGACAATGTGGTAAAGAAATATAACTGATAAAAAAAGATTAAGAATAACAATTTATTTGTATGACTTTTTTCATCAGATTCTATAAATTTCTCTTTTGAAGTGATGATGAAAATGTTGCTCTAATCAGCATGGAAACAGAAGCAGATAAAGGGTCCTTAATGAGCTAGTAAGATCGGAAAATCACTTATAACTATAAAATATAAAGACTAATGTTTGTGATTCATTTTTAATTCAATAAAATAATCTTGGAATTGTCAAGTTTGCTTTAATCTAATCTATTTTATTTATATTTATTAATGTTCTACTTTGTCTTAACATTAATTTGGTTAAGTTAGACTAAAGAATCTTAGTCATTGTTTGATAATGTGAACAGAATCTATGCCATTACTACTTAGATTTTGTACTTATTTGATTATATAGGATTTTTATAACTTGAAATATCTTCATTTCTATGATTAATAAATGTTCAGGTTGTCCATTTTTCAATTTGCTTCCAAGGTGGTTTCATTATTTTATTTTATTTCATTTTTTAAAGTGTCTTGGATGTAGATGTGAATACAAGTAAATTTCTTTAAAAAAGTTTGTTACTCACACACACACAGAGAGAGGGTGTGTTGAAAAGTTCATAGGCTGATATATCTGCTGCTGTTGACTTTTTTACTAATGGGATCCAAGCATTGTAACTGATGGAAGAAATGTGTAAACTGCAAATGGGAGTATGTTGAAAAGTAAACCACATTTGGTTACATTTCATGAGAGTATCTTGGTCAGCCTGTAAACTTTTCAGTCAACGTGTGTGTGTGTGTTTTCAAGAAAACTGTATTTTAATTACCCTTAAGTAGAATCCTAATAATATTTCTGTTTTTATTTACTTGTGATGTGATTATAAATGTACATTATAATTTTTGTTCGAGTATACTTTTAGTTTTAACTAATCAGTTTTATTCCTTAAGATGTCTTAAAGGTAATGTTTTGTTTTTTCCTCAGAAAAGAATTCTATTTTATTTTGAATTTGGTACTTTGGTTTCGTGTTATATAAGTAATCCATTGTCAGTGTTTTGGATTTTTAAAAAATTTTCATTTTTAATGTGTTTTGAAATAGTCCTGATTTTAAAAAGAAGCATGCTCATATCTCATTGAGAGAAGATGCCAAATTTGGTTTCATTTTTTAAATTATTAGATTTAAAAAAAAAAAAAATGACAAAAAACAAACATTGATTAATGCTAGTGTACATATTTTTATAATTTTGTCAGTTGGTAAAGGTAACTTTCTTTCTGAGATGATTCTTTCAAAGATTTTAATTTGAAGAAAAAATTTTTAAAACTTAAAATTTTTTTTTTATAGGTCTGTATGTTATTTCATGTGGGTTTTTTTTCATATTGATGATTTTTGTTTTTGTTACGGCTTAATTTTCCTAGAGAAAGGTTAAGATCTTAGCTGTGGTTCTTGTTATTTAGTGAGGAGATGCTACCTATTCTTGATGTAATAGGTCACATTGGTGTATTGGATTTATGAGTTTTAGGCAGGCCATATAATTTTAGTATTCTTGAATGGTACTCAATAAAAGAACATTGTTTCATTTAAATTTTTTTTTAAAGATTTAATTTTTAAAAATTTGTTTGGTTTATCATTTTGTAAATATCTGTTTTCTAAGACATCCTTTTATTGTTGTAGGTGTTAATGTCCATGGTTATTTCTCCATTCTTGAGGATTAATTGACATTTTATTGTTTCTTTTAGCTATTTTCTTCCAAATTTGTGTCTTATTGGTATTATAGTTTCATTAATTTTTGTTAGTTATGGCAGTTACATATACATGAAAGATTTATCTATCAAGATCTGTGACAGTATGTGTATGTTTAATTATATTGTTGTTAATAAGAACAGTTGTAAATTTCATTCTGAAACTGAAGGCTTCAATTTTGTATAGTGGTAAGTGTGATGCTTGTTAGTCTTCTTTTTGTTTTATAGATTTCCATTTGATGTTAGAGCATTGATGTAAGTTTATGATGTAATTTATTGATCTCTATTAATTATTTGTGTTTATTTAAGTTATTTCATTCTGCCTCAGTTCTTCATCAGACAGAATGGCTTTAATACTTTCCTTTAGTAACAACTTTCAGTTATTGTATAGTATTGATAAGTCAGAAACAATATTATGCCTTGATAATCTTTTTGTTATATTTTATTACAATAATTATAAAGTGATTTTCAAATAATTTCAAAATTTGAAAAGCTCCTGAACATGTAGCATTCAGTGTCTGTTTTCATGATGATTACATCACAATTTCCATTATCATTTTAAAGAGAAAATTTTGTGGTATCTAAGGAAGCTGTGTAAGTGAAATGTTATATGAATAAATTTTCAACAATTTGGTTTTCATTTTTTATATTTCTTAACCACACACCTTTCAAATGATTATTTTTTAAGGATTTTGTTCAGTACTTAACTTTTATCAAATAAGAACAGATAACATTTAAAATTATTTGGAACATTAATGTTATTCTTAATTTAAAAGTAAAATATAAATATCAAGAAATATCCTTTCAGGATTAATTGTTAAGTAGAGTTTTAAAGTATCCTAATAAGTTAATCAATATCTTCAATTATTTACAGGCTTTAGATCTTGATCTTTACAAATAAACTTGGACAGTCATAAGAAAATTTGTTAGTTACTTCCCTTTAACTTTTTTCTGCTTTATTATCCTGTATATAATTGCAATAATTATAATTTAAATTGGTGTACAACCAGTTAAAATTTTTTTAGAATCTTTAGGGATTTGCAAATTTTGTAAACACTATCAAATTGCTGTCACCAGTAGCAGTAAGCAGAATAGGCTGACTTCACCTCTATAGAGGAGTAAGACACTCTAATGAGGACACCTGTTGGTTGTAGGTGGCAACCTGTGATGCTTTAGGATCCTGGTTGCTGAGCAGTCAGTAACCTAATTACCTAACTGGCCACATGAATTGCAACTCTCCACTTTAGCCCTTACATGGCTAAATGGGAGATCATGTCAACCCCTCTTTTAAAGTCTTGCAAAAAAAAAGATTTTTTTTTTTTTTTTTTTTTTTTTTTTTTTTTTTTTAATTTTGAATTGGAAAGTGGTGGCTATAGAGTTAATATGCTGAAGAAAGGCCAATATTTCCCCTTCTATCACTAGGTGAGTAGTCATCTTGGGAATGAAAACTTAGAGATCCAAAATTGTTGGTCCTTTTCCTCAGTGAGTATATTGATTGTATTGACCTGATTTTCTAAGGCAAAGGCTTTCCCTCTTGGCATTTCCCTTTATAAGGCTCTGGTTGGTTGGGAGCACTGTCAGTAAAGTTATAAAAAAAATACCCATGGATACAAAAAAAAACCACCAAAAAATCAAAACCCAAGTGAAATATCACAAACTTTAAAGTACCCACTTCTAGAAACTGACTCCAATAATGATTCTGATCAGATCCTTTTTTTAAATTCATAGTGCTGGAGTCAACAGAAGATACCCGTATCCCCAAGTTGTCCCCTTTCATTATTGTGAAAAGACACTTGGCTCCATGATCAAACCTAAATTCATTAAGAAACTAACAAACGACTCTACTGGTGGAAGTCACAAAGAAAACTTATTCGGACCTACCAGAAGAGAATTACTTTTATAATCTTATAATAAAAACCTATCTCCACAACTCCATCAACTTGTCAGTGGGTAATGAAAAATCCAGATTTCTCTCTGCACTCCAGATGAGATAAAAATCAACCTTCACAGACAAGGTGTTACTGACACCTGAAGAATCACTATTAAGAAAAATGACTCTAATCCCAAGAAAATTCATATAGTCTCAGCTTCAACACCTCAAGAACTCCTACCGAAATAAAAGTAGGATACACTGTAACTAAATTTAAAACATCCTAAACCCACTCAGATGTCGCAACTGCTGAAGATTTGGGCACCACAGAGAAAAATGGATCAGACCTCCAGTATTTAAAAGATATGGAGAAAGCAGGACAGACCACATGGACTATGAACAGCCACAGGTTTGCACAAACTATAATCAAAACTATGCAGCTGATTCAAACGAGTGTGAAGTATGGAAAAAAAAAAAAGAATCTCTTGTACCTGGAGGCAAGAAAACTAGTTGAAAATTTCATAGTAACAATAACTAATGCAATCATAGCCAAACCCATGAACAACCCAACCCAAAACCAAGGAATGACCCATTATAAGATGATAACCCTATTGAAAATTTAAAATACAAGTTGAATTGCTAAGAGCTGCCAAGCCCCCTCTGTTAAATCAAATCCCAAGAAGAATCCTCAGTCTCAGACTAATGAAACTGAAGACCTCAAAAAAAAAAAAATCTGACTCTTAACAACAAACCCCAAGCATCCATACCAAATATAATGCCCCCGCCCAAATTGGATAACAATGAAAGCCCATTGCTAACCCGAAAAGAAAGATCTCCCTGGAAGATGGAATCTCAATGGTGAAAACAGATTCAAGTAAGCATTCAAAACAGAAATCCTCAATATCCAAAAAAACCAACAATATAAGATTAGAAAAGCCTAGAAATGAAAATCACAAAATCCATCCAAATAAACAACTTTTAAACCAAAATTGAATAAACTTCAATCACACGACAAGACTAAAAAGTACGACTCGTAAAATAAACCAATGGAACTGATGTAGGTACAAGGTGAATTACAATGAGCTGCTTCTTTGAATAGCTAAACTAAACCTTATTGCTATATGTCTCCTAAGAAACCTAAAAATAAATCCAGTGACGAATCAAAAATAAAAACTGGGAACAAAATTACATACATGATACCAGACTAAGATCTTCGGGTGGAGTATCAATCCTTATTAGGAAAAATGCCCCCTAAGTAAAATCAACATCAACATCCCACTTGCAAGCAATTGCAATATTAGTAACCTTACATTAAACTGTCTCTATTTCCTCATTATATATCCCACCTCATGATTCAATAGATGAAAAAAGTTAAACAACTTGATAAAACAACTCTCTAAATCATTTATCGTGATGTAAGACTTTAATGGCCACAACATAATGTAGGGAAGTAAAATAATAGACAAGCCTGAACCTTAAAAAAATATAGCAACAATTTATGCTTTCATTATCAAAAATCCCAGACTCAACTTGACGTGTCCTTTGGTACATTCTCTGCCATAGGCCTAATCCTCAGTAACCCAACTATCTTCATTAACTGTAAGAGGAGGCAGTGACCACTACCCAATAATAATAGAAAACTCCAGATTCACAAAAAATTGCAAAACCTTCATGATGGAATTTTAAAAAAAGCAAACTGGTGATTCTACAAAAAACTATGCCTTACCACATTAATCCCAGATACAAATCAAGGAGAACTCATAATACATTTTACCAACATCCTCATTACCAAAGCTAACAAAACTATTGCCCAGGGGTAAGACCACTTCTCAGAGTGTCTTGGATATGACACTAAGCAATCTGATGGTGAGGTTCCAGTAATGTTGGAGCTTTGGGGAATGCAGAGTACCCTTTCATTGCCATTGCTCCCAGTTCCTCTCTGCCCTGGAGTGGTAACACCTGATAGGATCCCTATCAATGGGTCAAACAGAACTAAACTGTGTACTTATGCTAAACTGAATTACTTGAATTAGAACTGTTTTGACATTAACCTTTGTAAACAAAAAAACTATACTTATACTAAACTGAATTGTTTTGATCTAATGTTAAATGACCTGAAAAGGGTTGATATGCCGTAAAACAAAACCAACCAACTTATCCCCTCAAACCATAATATATCTAAAACATAATGTTCACAAAGGAGTGCCAAAGGCATAAGAAATATCAAGCAACCTTCAGGAAGTTCAAAACAAACTTCTCATCAGAGACTAAACAGAAATAAACAATAGAGCTAACACTTGCGCTATCAAAGAAACCAAAAAATCCTCTTGGAGAACCTTCACCTCAAATATAAACTTTAATACCAATCTAAAAATAATTCAGAACTTTATAAAGAAAATATCAAATAAAATCAACACAAATAAATCACCTCTGTCATGGAAACACAAGTGAAAAACCTCTAGTCAACCTCATTGCAGAAAATTTTGTTCAAGCATCATCCACAAAAAAACTACTCAAATCAGAATCAAAGAAGAAAAAAAACAATAAAATTCACCTGACAATACTGAAAGCTATAACAACCTTTCTTCCTAACCAAAGTCTAAAATTCAATATCCAAATCCTATAATTCAGTCACTGGTCCAGATGAAAGTCACTACACCTTCCTCAAAGAATTCTCGACAATATTCCTGAAATATGTCCTAGACATATACAACAATATTTGGATCTCTGGCAGCATCCCTACCTTATGGAAGTAAACCACAACCATCCCTATCCTCAAAAAAACAAAGATCTCACAAACCATACCAGTTATAGATCTATATCTTTAACCAGCTGTCCTTGCAAAATTCTTCAAAGGATGATCAATCTAAGACTGACATGGTTCCTTGAATCAAACAACCTCTTTTCAAATCAACAAACAGGCTTCAGAGCCAAAAGAAGTACCATGGACCAAATAGTCCACATAGAATGCTGAGAAGCATTCATTAAAAAAGAACATCTGGTTGCAATCTGTTTTGATCTTGAAAAAGCCTATGATATGTCCTAGTCAAAGATCTAGGCTTATGAGGCAGACTCTCATAAAACACATCCTAGAAGACCGAAGTTTCCTAACACAAATAAATAACACATTCTCTGATCCAAAACCACAAGAAATAAGTGTACCTTAGGGTAACATTCTATCTGTGATCCTATTAATTATTAAAATTAAGATGGCTAACAACTTGTTTTTTTCCCTCCAGAAATCAATGGATCACTATATGTCTATGACTTCCTCATTCGTTACTGCTCCAAAAATCTAGTTACCATAGAAAGAAAAATCCAGTAATGTATCAATCAGATATCAAAAGGAATCGTAGAAAATGGATTCAAAATCAATCAATAGTAAAACTAGAACTAACGAAATTACCCCCACCCCCAATTTTCCAAGAGAAATTCCTCTACATCTAAAACAACTTCCCAGATCACTACCACATCAATACAGATGGGTCTAAACAGGGAAATGAAAGTTGGTTGTGCTGCTGTCTTCTAAAACCAAGTATTGTTAAAAACATCTCTCAAATGAATCGTCAATCTATAGTGCAAAAGTCAAAGCTATTGACCTAGCCATGACCATCATAATTAATCACAAATCCTCCAAATTTATCATCTACTCAAATGCCAAATCAGTCCTCTTAGCATTACAGAACAAAGATACATCCACTCCTTGCATCACAAAACTAAACAAAATCAATACTCTTTGCAAAAATAATAGCATCATTCTCACCTGGATACATGAAAATGAAAGGGTTGACAAAACTGCGAAAAGCTCTCCTGACAGACATATCCAATACAAAAACCTATATACTGATCTAAAATCAACCATTAACAAATTCATACATGGCAAAAATCATGGAATGATCAAATACACATGCTCCACCATATACAAGATACTATCGGTAAGTGGCCAGCAGATAGCAGAAGAAACAAAAAAAAGTAATAATATCCAAACTTTGCATTGGCCACTCCCACATCACCCACTCACCCTTTCTAAAAAGGGAAGACACCTCAATATGCAAAATACTCCTTACAGTGAAACTCATTTTCTTAAACTGTGACAGTTTTAGACAAACTCTCCCAAAATACTACCAGACTCACCAACTGAAAAACCTTTTCAAAAACACCAAACTAGAGAACATCTTGAGTTTTGAGGGGGTGGAGAAAACATTTCCCCCCAAATTTGATCAAATGAATCTTTTCTCTAAAATCTGACCAAATATAATCATATACTATCAATAAAACCCATATCCTAAATCCACATAGAAGACGAAACCAATCTAACCGTTTTGGCATTAAATGACCCTCAGAGGTTGGTATGCCATTAAACTTCAACTCTGTCAAATGGTTGATGTAGAAAATGCATAGATTCCAAGCAGGCCTTTTCTAAAATAGTCATTTGTTAGTTGAGCCTCACCATCAGGTTGTTTAGGTTTTATGGCATATCAACCTTTGTAGGTTATTTAATGCCAAATCCATTTTTATACAAATAATCAATTCTTTTTCAAACAATTCAGTTTAGCATGTGTACACAGTTTAATTATCAAAAACATTTCTATATTAAGCTATTCGGTTTAATATATTTTTTGTCCACAGACAGTAAAAACAGTTCTAATTCAAGTAATTCAGTTTAGCATAAGCACACAGTTTAGCTCTATTTGACCCATAGATAGGACCATATCAGGTGTTACCACTCTGGACCAGAGTGGACCTGAGAGCAATGGCAATGAAGGGGTGCTCTGCTTTCTCCAAAGCTCCAACATTACTGGAACCTCACCATCAGATTGCTTAGTGTCATATCTGGGACACTCATGAGAGGTGGTCTTACCCCTGGGCAATAGTTTTGTTAGCTTTGGTAATGAGGATGTTGGTAAAATGTATTATGAGTTCTCCTTGATTTGTATCTGGGATTAATGTGGTAAGGCATAGTTTTTTGTAGAATCACCAGTTTGCTTTTTTTAAAATTCCATTAGATTGCTTTGTGTCATATCTAGGATGCTTGTTTGGATGGTCTTACTTCTCTGCAGAGGTGCAGTTGGTGTATTCTACAGCCCCAGCCAACTGGGTTTATTCGCTAGTTGATAGCTAACGAAAATGTAAACAAATTTCTGTTCATATATTGTGTAATATATTCTGCGGTACAAAAGGTGGTATTAACTAAAGTTAAGTTCTAAGCAGCTATTGAGAGAGGAATAAACTTATTTTAGATATGATGACCAACTTTAAATGAGATTTAAAAAAAAAAAAGTACTTGTTCAGACTATTAACATATTGCTATGTATTTTGTTTTTGTGTTTCAGGTACTAATGGAATTAGGCATCATACTGATTTTTGTTTATATTTTGTTTCCTGTTTCAGGTGTCGGCAATTAAAAAGAATATTCGAAAATTTAATGGTTTTGATTTTGGCAAAGATGACAAACGGTTTGAAAAGAAGAGGGCTCAGTTATCCAAGTAAGTAAAAAAAACAAAAAGCAAACTTTTGAAATATGTATTCCTTGTTGGTAACTGATTGAAGTAATTTAAAACTTAGTGTGTTTTATGTAAATTTACTATTATTTATTTGGATTTTTCAGTAGTCTTTTATGTCATTTTTGTAGCTGAAAATTTATCTTTTCAATTTCTAATAATTGAGCTGTTGAGATATCACCAGGATATTTGTACAACTAAGTTATATTACATTACAATGTATACATTAGTACAACTAAATTACAATTTACAATATCCCTACCATGAGCAGATGTAGAGATTTTACATACATCATTACCACTTATTTTACTATAGCCCTTTACTTTTGTATTTACTTAGTAAGTCCCAAATAAGAATAGCTTATTAAGTGTTTATTTTTTATTTTTTTATTTTTTTTTTTTTTAATTTTTATGACTTAAAAAGTTATTTATTTTATCTATTAATCATTTGTTTTTTATTATTTTTATTTATTCATTTGTATTTTTTATTTTTTTAGAAACACAACTGCTGCTCTGAAAAAGATGTGTGAAATATTTGATTTGGAAAGAAGTGGTTCTAAAGAAGATATTTTAACAAAACTGATGGACTTCTTGCTTGAACCCAGGAGTTCTGGTAAAAGAGTACCAAAACCAAAAAAGAAACGTGAGTGGCTATTTCGTGTGTGTCACATGATTTGGAATGTACATCATATTTAGTTGACAAAACACTTGGTCCAAGTGATGAGTCATTATTTTGTTAAATTATGGCATCAGTTATAATTTCATAAAATATCTGATCAGATGTTATAATATTTACAGCTTATGCAAGGTAAGTGGAACTACAGAATAATGTTCATTACTGAGAAAAGCCATGAAGAAGTTTAATTGAAAAAAAAATGTCCCTATAAAATTTGATATCTTTTTCTATTTTCTGTCTTAATATCTGAAAGGAAGAATTCTTATGCACTGATTTATTCAAACTGTTCTTATCTTGGTTGTTTTAATTACAACATAAGGGAACTTTTGATAAGTAAAGATTAGACATTAGGTTTAGCCCTTGGGCCTAAATTTACCCTCTGCCATTTTGATGTGATATCTGCACTGATTAACTAGTGCTATAATGTTGAGAGAAAATTAAAGTACTGCTGGTGTAACTGGCTTATAGGGTAGAGGCTCTAAAATTACAAAACCTGATTGTATTATGTAATGATAGCCTGATGAATGTGTGCTGGTTAAGCATTGGAGTTTATTTCAAGTTTGGGAGTTCAGTCTTTGGATTAAGCAGGTGAATCCCTGAAAATGAACAGAAATGTAATTACAAGAATGAATTAAGAAAATAGACTTAATTATTAATTATACAAGTTACCTTATAGCATGAACAGTGAAATGAAAAGCATCTACTCTTGGTTGAATAAAAGATTCAATTAGAAATTCTTAGAATGTTACTGAAATTGACAGGCATCTGAAGAAGTAACATTGTATCAATAACAATCAAGATGATTTGGAATAAATTACTGTATAATAATCTTTTGTAAATGATAAAATATTTAATTTCATTTTAATTATTAAATTAAAAAGACCTGAGGACAATGGTTCAATCCTGGTTTGTTTTATATGTTTAAACATCTAATAGGACTACTTGTGTTATTTACTATATGACACTTCTAGACCCCCCCCTTTTTTGTAGCCCATATATTTTTAAAGATAAAAATATTTACTCTTATGGCACGTTTTTTTGGTTTTCTCTTAATTATTTATCTTTTTTTTTTTTTCTTTTTTTTTTCTTTATTTGCTTTTTGATTAGACAGTTCTTCACTTTCTCTTTGTTATATACGTAGAAAAAGTAGATTAAAACATTTTACATGAGTTAGGTGCTTAATATGCAAAAAATAGAATTAGAAAGTTTGTATTGATGACATATCTGTGTTCTAGAAAAGTGATTTATTTAGCTAGCTTGTCAGATTTGGGATTTTAATCTTAAAGATATGATTTTATTTGTTTATTTTTTTTTCTTTCTCTCTCTTCAAGTTTATACTTCATTGCTGTCATGTAGATAGTACTAAAAATGAATTCCTGGCACACATTTGATCCTGTTTTGTTTTCTTGTTTCAGGGAAATCTGGTGATGTTAAGGTCAAGAGCAAAGGAAAGAAAAACAATAAAAAGAAATCTGCCTCGAAGAAGAAGAAATCATCAGATTCGTCAGATTTATCAGAATCAGAATCTGAGGAAGATGATGACGATGATGAGAGTAGTGAGGAGTCTGAGGAAGAAAATGAAGAGGAGGTAAGGTTTGTGCACAGCATATACTGGCCAACACAGAACGTTAGAGATAAAACTTACTGTGAGTTGGTTTAACTGCCCAGAAAATGTTATATTTAGAATGCAGTGTAATTAGTCAGAAATGCTTATCATGTCAGCTGTTTCTGTCATGTTGGATATAAGTTAACATGAGCAGGTGCAGCAACTTAGTTAAAATTGCTGCTGCATCATTGCTTGTCAGGAGTGTTTTTTTAAATTTAATATTCTATTAGCTAACTATTGATTATCTATTATTAGAGTTGGCTGATTTGGTAAACTGCTTTACTCATGTCAAACATCCTATTCCATTTAAACATTCTAATAGAATGTTGTGATTTGTTATCAGAAAATTCTTTTCAACACAAATAATATGACCAATATTTAAAAATATTGGTATAAATAACATTTTATCCTTCCTGAAAGAAATAAAATTATTGACATGCCGTTAAATCATTCAATCAATCTTATATTCTCTCTGTTCTGTTAGTAGGGCTTAAAATATGCTGACTATCCTCTGCAGAGAAGACCTCTCAAAAAAAATGTAGGGGTGTCTTGGGTATAACACTAAGCTGCTTCTGATAGTGAGGCTCCAGTTAAGGAGCTCTGGGAGAGTGTGGAGTATCCCTTGGCATTACTCCCCGGTCCTCTCTGATTATCTATGGGTCTAATAGATCTGTTAAGAAATATTCATTAAGAATACTTAATGCCATATGACTATGAATTATTTGTATTAAGAATAATTACTTGACACTATAATTGTTTACTAAGGATTACTATTAGTTACTTGAAACCATATAATCGTGCTAACAAATAACTTATTAAATAGAAATAATTACTTGGAATCATAATTATTAGTATTAGACTGGAATACTTGTAACCATACAACTGTGTGCAAATTATTTGTATTAGAAATACTAGGTGTATGACTGCAAAAAACTCTTAAACAATTACACAAGAAATGTAAATATAAATGTATGATGAATATAGTTCTCTAACATCTAGGTATAAAATAACCCTACATGGGTTGAGTTGCCATTAAAATCAATCAATTTTATCTATTCTTGGTTGTTGCTTTTTTTTTTTTTTTTTTTTTTCTGAGGATGTGATCAGAATTATAATCCTATTTTATGCTTAGTGTCATTGAAATTTTGAGATAGTCCTTTTTCCTGTTGAACTTGCCCTGATATTTAAGAATTGATTTTTTTTTTTTTTTTTTTTTCCTGAATTAATACTAATAATCATCAGTTGAAATTTGGTGCTTAAATATATATTTTTATTTCAGTTTCCCAAAGTACTGAGAAATATATTAAATATATTAACTAATTTGTATAAAGATTTCTACCTAAAACATTTGAAATGATCGTATGTTAGTTTAATATTTTCCCGTTTTGTTTAGAGATAATTGCATGGGTGCAGAGTGTAGGTTTTAATATTTCTGCATTTGTGATTTTAATTTTGATTTTCTCTCTCTCTCTCTCTCTTTCTTATTTATTTTTTTAAGAAGCCCAAAAAGAAGAAGAAACAAAAAGTAGAGAAAAAGCCATCTAAGAAAGAAAAAAAGACTGAAAAGAAAAAGAAACAAACACCAAAAAAAGTTGAAAAGAAATCAACTCCCAAAAAACGCAAAAGTGAGTCTTTCCAGATTCTTTTGTCAATAGTTCTTTTTTTAGTTTAACCAGTACTTTTAGCTTGTATATGAAATGTCTCGATTTTGAATACACTACCAGTTTTTTCCTTATTGATTTTAATGTCTTTAATTAATAGAACAACTTTAATAGCTTTGTTGTAGGAATTCAGTGTTGCATTGCTACAAATACTTTAAAAATAGAATGTCAAAAAAATGGTTCAAGAACACTGGTTTATAGACTTATATCAACCATATTATGTAAATATTAATATGAATTAAACAAATATTGAGACTGAAAATTTTCTTTTTTTGTTTTTTTTTATCCTAGTTTCTGAATCCTCTTCAGACAGTTCAGATGATGGACCTATCATAAAGAAAAAGAAGTCTCCACCATCTGTAAAAGGTTTAACGACAGTACTTTTAGCTCGTATATTAAATGTCTCGATTTTGAAAAAAACCTAGCTTTTTCCTGATTATTTTAACGTCTTAATTTATAGAATTTCAATAGCTTTTTGGTGTAGGAATTGTTTAAATGTTGCATTACTACAAATAGTTGTGAAATAGAAAAAAAAAAGTTCAAGAACACTGGCTTACTAACAAATCAGCATGTCTGTAAATTCATCATTGCTGGGTAAATTCATTTGCGGTAAATTCATCATATGGTAAATTTATTGCAATAAATTCAGAATTTAATCATTGCTTTTAAGAATTTAATCAAAATAGTAGCTAAAGGGTTAAAGAAACCTTATATTATAAGAACAATTTTTGATACAATAAATATACAGCATATAATGGACCTATCTTAAAGAAAAAGAAGTCTCCACCATTTGTAAAATTTACTGATATAATGAATTTACTGCACAATCAATTTATCTAGGATTGCAAATCCTTTGTATAAATGCTATTATCTTGTTTATTTTATTTTTTTGTGATATTGACTTTGATGTGACAATTTAAAAAAATATTTTCTTACAATTAATTTTGATATTGTTTCATAGTAAACTAATTTTTAGTAAATATCAGTGTCATGATTACAAAAACCCCAATCCACCAACTTCTTCACTCTTCCCTTGAGATAAATGTGAATAAATGTACTTTTGTCAACAGAAAAGAACACCAAATCTTAATTCTAGCTACATCATGCATATCAATATCATTGTGTTAAAACTGTTAATATTCAATGTTAGATATATGAATTTTTACTTGTAATATTATATATATATTGACTTACATCAGTCATGTTATGTAAGTTTTAAAATGAATTAAGCAAATATTGTGATTGAAATTTTTTTTTTATCTTAGTTTCTGAATCCTCTTCAGACAGTTCAGATGATGAACCTATCATAAAGAAAAAGAAGTCTCCGCCATCTGTAAGTTAGTTTTTTTGTTTTTTTTTTACTTAGGTTCTGGCTATGTTTAAACAAAAAAACGAAAAAAAACCCTAAAAAAAACGAAAAAAAAACCTAAAAAAAATTCAGATATTTGCTCAAGCATTTTGAATTTGATGATTTTTTACAGACTTGAAATATCTTCATGCACACAGATCTTAACTGAGACAGATTTTGTTTTTAGAGAATAATACCTGAACCTTAGTGAATTTATTGGATAGTGTGAAGTTTTTGTGAATAATAAAATTGTGTTGGTACAAAAAGAACCAACAACAAAACAAACTTAATGTATTTTTCTGGCTATAAAGTGCACCGGATTATAAGACACAATATCAGTGAATGTGTCTGTTTTCATGCATAAGGTGCACTGTATGCACATTAAGTGAAACAAAATGTGTGTTAGATAAGATAGACTTTATTCAATTCATTCACAATAACTCTCAACATTGTATAAAATACAAAATGATACTCACTTTTTCAGTTGTGTGGATGGAGATATTACATCTTTTCTTAAAACAAAAGCACCGAGAAGGTTCTCCTTGAAAGTCATTGATCTTCATGTTATGTGCTTGCATTGTTGCTTTGAGTTGAATAGAAACTGTAGAGATGCTTCTGTTCTCAGAATTAAAAATAACCCAAGATTATGTCCTCTTATGAAAGTATGGTGAAATCAAAAGGAAATTATTCACACAAAAGATGCTAGTCTGTTGATTTAAGTGAAATCAATTTCATGTCTTGAATATGAGAAGGTGGAATTAGCCCCAAACAGATTTTTGAGCGCCATGTACCACATAAAATCTGCTTGAGGTCAGTAAACACAACCAGAATTAATGCATAAGGTGCACTGGATTTATAAGGTGCACTGTTGATTTTTGAGAAAATTAAATGATTTTAAGTGTGCCCAAAAATGCGGTACAAATCTGCTCTTAAATTAAGGTTGGAAATCTTAACTAAATTAATTCTTTTTGTGACTAGAATTATATCTTATACTTGTCTGAACACTACAAAATTTGCTTTCTCCATTGATAGCATTTTTAATTGTTGTAGAAAACTCGTTTTAAATAGTTGATAATTACAAATATTTATTTTCAAGGATGATGATATACATGAGGATGTGAAAAAGATCCTAGAAGGTGCCAATTTGGAAGAAGTAACTATGAAGACAGTTATAAAACAAGTGAGTTAAAACAAATTCTTTAGTTTTAGAAAAAAGTTAACACATTTTTATTTTTATTTATTTTATTTTTTTTTTTTATTCACATTTGATGGTTAAAATTTGTTTTAATGGAACTTGTTTGTTTTATTTGCTTTTTGATATTTCATTCTTTTTATATTTACAAATTCTTGTTGATTTTATGTGTATCATGAAATATACTATTTGCTAAAATATGTAATATTTCAGTGTTTTGTAGGGAATGCAAACTTCGATGAAATTGTATTTTAGGCTTGTTGGCATTACAGTGTGATATTAATTTTTTCCCACTCATTTTCTTTTTGCAAAATGGTAGATTTAATTGGTGTTGTCTTAATAGGAATTAGTTGAATGATGACAACTCTCGCTACTACTGTAATCTCACTTTCTACTAATGTTCAGTCAAGTTGTATAAATGACGATTGAGTGATATCAAGAATGGAGCAGTTTTTATTTTTAGTGATTTGTACAGTAGAGCAGTGTTAAATCTTGTATTATATTTGTAGTATTCAAGTTAAAAGCTTGAGTGAGCACATTATGGACTACAAATATTTCAGATGAAATATCTTAAAGGTGCCAGAATGTTTTTGCTGAGGGTCAATTGGGTTGAAAGAAACAAGACTTTGATCATGGTTTAACTTTAATTAGTAGAGGCTCAACTTGACAAAAGTATACTGGCCAACATATCTCCTGTCTCAATCAAGGAAAATGGGTATCCTCTCTTGGTAAATTCTCAACCAAAGTTGGACTCCATGGTAGGTGGTGGAGCATAGGACCAGTGAAATAATAAAAAAAATTACATATGGCAAATAAAAACCAAAAAATTAAATCTCTGAATCTGATTCAGACAATAAAATAACGGAATTTCAAAGACTTAGTGTAATTGAATCCCTGGAGGAAACTCCTTTGGTCAAACTATCACCTCACATGAAAAACTAAACACTTCAAAGAGATTTATAAGAACAGTTTTATTCTTAGCTACATCAGTGGAAGTAAAAACAGCCTAAGGAATGCAAAAAGTCACAGATTACAAATATATAACCATTAGAAAAGTTGATGAAGAAATACAAATACACATACATTCTGACATTTAATGAATCAATAATTCCCAAGGAAGTGAAAATTGGATACTGCTTTGAACAGTACATCCTCACACCCTTGTAGTGCTTTAAATGTCATAAATATGAACCCTCACAGGGAAAGCTGCATAGGACATCTGACATGTGGAAGGTGTACCAAAAGGTATCCGGACTGCATGAAGGAAGATGGTCCTAACAATCAAATGTTCAAACTACTAAGAAAACCTTACTATACTTTCAAGATCTTGTGTCATATAGATAAGGGAGAGGGAAATAGCATTTTTTGAAGCTAGGAAAATAGTGGAGTCCTACATGAAAATAAACACTTATGCCTGATAATTTCAGTGCTCTTGTTAAGAAAAAAAACTTTAACCAAATGATTGGCAAAAAACCTACACAAAGCTAAAATCTATCAAATGGAACCACAAAGCAACGGAAAGAACTTATGACAAACATTCATACTACTACTCCAATAATAACTACAAATAACCCTAAAGCTTCAACCAAAATAAATAACCAGATAGAAAAATTACCAAGATCACTGATCCATCCACCAATGACCAAAATAAATCCAGAACCAAACCCCAAAGCAAAACACATCTGAATTACCTCAACCAAACATGAACTTCCTCCTCAATTCAAAATTGTGCTCAATCCACAATTGAACAAAAATGTTTGATTATATCAACCTCTCATCTCAATCCATATAACCTTCATCATTAAGAATAAAAATCCCCCCCCCAAATAACAACTGAGAAACAAGATGATATAAACAAACAAAAACAGATTAGTTCCTAAAGATCAAAACAATTAAACTAAACCCTAAACAAATCGGTGTGTAAAAAGTATGTATATTAAAACATTGACTGCAAACCTTAAATTAGTCAATATATAAAAATGTCTACAAAAAATTTAAAATTCATCTCCTAATCTTTGTCTTATGCTCTAACCCACTTCCCCATTAAATAAGCCACCTACAAACTATTTACTTACAAATTATATGTATATGAATTTTGTTTCCTGATGTGTATACATTTTTCATTTTCTTTTTTTCTTTAGGTCTATGCTAAGTATCCAGATTTTGATCTCACACCAAGGAAAGAATTTATTAAGTCAACTGTGAAACAGGTTAGTTAACTTTTTGATTTATTTCTATTTATTTGAATATCAAATGAATTATGTGATGTGAGATATCAGCTATAGTAATGATAAGCAAACCAGCCACAGATACTATTTACTAGAACAGTTGTGTTCTCACTGAGGGGCCTACTGTTGTGATCTGTACTAGATGTGATGACTTTCATTTATCTTAAGCAAAAGAATGTGCTACTTCATGTGATATTTAAGTTGCCATTTGTAGTGTGATTTGTGCATATATGCAGATTATAGTTCTTTGATATTATTATCACTTATGAATATACATGTGTTGTGTACATAAGACTCCTTCAAAATGTCATATATTCATAAACAACTGTTGAAAAAGAACTAGAACAAGAGTGACACTTGTAGCATATCAAGTGAAACTTTGTGAAAGAGTTGGAAAACAAGTTCTGTCTGACTTAGTCTGAGAAGAAAAATAAAAAGCAAGCCAGCTCTGCTTTGGAGGTGGTGTTTGAAGGACATGACAGGCATCAGAAGTAATATGTTTGGCATTATTTTGCTACTGGTACAGAAAGTTCTGTTCTCAGAGTTACCTAATATTGTGATCTGTGCCAGATCTAGTAAATATCTGAATTGCCTATCATATTGCTGTTTGAAATAGTTGTGTTGATAGGTTAATTTCCTTTTTTGCAACTTGGAAAAAAAATTCAAAATACTATTAATTTTTGAATGAAAAATTATTGTTTATTTGATATTAATTTTTCTATTGTAGCAATCATGTTTATAGAGGAGAATTGTTATTACTTAGAATATTCTGACGATTAACCTCATCTTTGTTATATTCACAATGTTTTGGCCAGTATGTCTTTTGGCTTTCTTCAGGTGTTTCATGTCAAACTCAGGAGTCCACTCAAAATCTCAACATGAGTTTGACATGAAACACCTGACGAAAGCTGAAGGACATATCGGCCGAAACGTGAATATAACAATAAAGATGCGGTTAATAGTCTGAATATTCTAAGTTATAACAATCATCAAGCTTCATCTCAGAAATTTAGACAAACTATAGAAAACTTGTAAGATTCTTTATTGTTTTGATCAAATCTTTTAGATTTGTTTTGATTTAATGGCATATCAGTCTTTGTGGGTTATTTAATGTCAAAGCTATTCTTGTGGAAGAACAGTAGTTGTACTATTTAACTCATAGCTTAGAAGTTACTATGTTACAAATTAACCAACAAGTCCTTCAATTGTCACTTTGAATTTAATTTAAAGTTTTAAAGATTTATTGCTGATTTTAATTTTTGAGATATGCATTTGTTGTTTATTTCTACAACATTATCATTTATGTTAATTTCACTTGGTTTAATATTTTAATGCTCTCCTACATCTGAGATTGCTAATCTGAAATCACTGAAAAATACTTTATCTTCATGTGATTTACCTGAAGAAATTAATCTTTCATTGTAGCAACTGACATATCTTGGAAGAAACCTAAACAATCATTTTTTCCCCCTTTCATCTTATCTGGGGATACGGTTTTCAGTATTTAAAAAAAATCATTTTATTTAACAATCTAATAGTCGAGACTATTGTCTTTTAATTTTGTATTTGGAATCTGAATGATCTTTCTTTCCTTTACATAATCCCTCTTGTTTTGCTAAAAAATATTTGTTCTGTACTCTCTATTCTCCTTGCAGAACTTAGTTTTATGTGTCTGCTATAGAACTGAACCATCTGCATTGTATTTGTAGTTTAATTCATTCTATTATTTATTTATTTTAGTAGTTGATGTTGAAGTAGTAATAATAGTTATAAAAATATCTCAGACCTATAGTTTTTAATATTTTCTCTTAATTTGTAACTGGTATAAATCAGGGCTTCTCAAAGTGGTTCATTAGATCCCCGGGTGGTGAATAAAAGCATAGGAGCCCAAGAGGTGAATTAACTAGTTTGGATTTAGAAATCCCTTTCTAACTGAACAAAAATCACTGAATCATGTAGATTAGTGACCAGATATCATACACTTAGCAAAATTTCTGATTAGGTGTGATGAACACAAGTGATATCATATACTTCTCACCAGGTCATTTAAATGAATGAACGATCTGGCTCTTACTGAAAAGATCCAGATCTTTTCAACATAGTAAGTTTGATATGGTGGAATATGGATTTATCCATGTCCATTATTTACTAAGTGAATAGAGAAGCACTTTAAACTTTGTGGCTTAAACTTACAAACCTGCAACCTAATATTCATGATCTTTTCAATGTCTGCTAAACCCATCCATTCCATTAAAAAAATAATTCAAAAATTAAAGGTGCATTTGCATTTATAGTTTCCTGATTCTTTTCTTATGTAAATTGTATTAAACATAGGTAAATTAGTTATGTTTTGTAATTTAGTATTCAATGAATTTATTTGAAGTTCAATGGAAATCACATTTCGTTGCAAATGGTGCATCAAATCTTGCTTTATACTAACAATGACTTATTGTTACTTGGTAATCATCACAGTAAAGGCTCTTGCTTGATATTAATGTGTAATATATATTTGCATTGTATATATATAAACATTATTTGTTTGCATTGTATATTACTCTAAGATAGAAATATTAAATAATGAAATCATTTGCATATAACTTGCAAGTAAAATTTGTGAAGCCTTGATTGAAAGTGAGGGATAAATTCCAAGTCAGGTGAAGGGTTATTTTTGAGGTTTAGATTTAGAAATACTGTGCATCTTATATGCTGCAAAATATGGAATTATTTTTTTGTAAGTGTAATTTTTTTATTCAATGGAATTATAAATTTTAATGTTTTTTGACATCTGGTGTAAATAGAATACTGATTTTTAAAAATCAGTAGATAAAGATAAAAATTTTAAACTTATATATTGAATGATCCATTCAAAGCATTTATGTACATGTATATTATTAATCTTTATATATATATATATATATATATATATATATATATATATATATATATATATATATATATATATACACACACACAAATAAACTAATCATTAAAAAGAAATCTAATTGTTTCTTGTCTTATAACTAAAATAATCAAAGTTTAAATTTTTTTTTTTCTTTTTTCAGATTATTTCCTGATTCCACGGTTCCAGTTATACATTACTATAAAATATCCCAAAAAGCAACCTAACAAAAAAAAAAGCCTGCCCCCCCCTCTTCTGCTGCAATTTCCTGTCAATTTATCATCCCTTCTGACTTTTCCGAGCCCCTTCTACTCCTCTCCTCCCTTTTCCAAACTTAAACATATCTCTACTTACATTAGTACCTTTCTCTGGTACTTTTTTCTTTTCCTCTCATTTCATTCTTCTCATTATTAGCATTACAGTTTCCATATCATTTTCATCACTTCCCACCTACACAGCTATCACTAGTTACCACCTTAGTTGACCTGAATTCTTGTGTGTCAAATTTCATCTTCAAAATAAACATTTACAATGAAAATTTATCATCATCTTCATCCTCATCGTCATCATAAGAGTAAAGATAATGATTTACTGTTACTCCACTTTTTCTTCTGACACAACCAACTGCATTAATTGACCAGCAGAGGCCAAAAATGTCCAGCCATTTTGTAACCCTTTATCCAGTTGTCTGATTATTGCTGTTGGATGACCAGGCATCAACGAGTGACCATTGAGATAATTGTTGGCATTTTTTCCCCTTTCCCTCCATCTCTGGTTGGTGATTAATTGTGTTTAATGGGTTTGGGGGAAGAAATATTAGTGCTGACATTTGACCTTTTTGTTTTTCTTTAGCTTTTTAAAATTGTCACATTTTACTTGATTTTACTTTCTCTTCTTTTTCTCTCTCTCTCTTTTTTTCTCTCCCCCCATTATTATTTTTTTTTAATGTTATTTTTATTTTATTTAATTTTTTTTTACAAATCATTAAATGTTTCTGGTCCTTTCTAAATCATTTTTATGATTTTAAAGAAATTATTGCTTTTGAAAGATGTTTTGAATTCTGGCTGAAATTGTTTCAGATATCTTTGAGTATGAGAGGAATGAATGTTGAAAATTTACCATAAATTAAAAGAAACCAGAATAAAATCATTTTATTATTGAATTAAAACAAACAATTATATATAAACATCTCAATTCTGTTTCCATCATGGTGATTTTCTTGGATGCAGTTAGTGGCATCCAAACTGCTGGACACTTCCTGTCTATCAGTTTTTCTCATCAACTATCTATAACCATCGAAGCCGCACATACATACACACACACACATACACACACAATTTATTCTCCTTTACTTATTTCTGCAAAAGAATCTAATTTTCTGAAGTCCCTCCTTTGTCAAGAAAAATACTTGGTGTTTCTAATAGTTCTTTGTGCATTTCAATAAATAAAACAGTTTTAAAAAGATTATGCATTTCTCTACTTTGCGTGATAACCACTGAAAATTACATTTTTTCTTTTCATATTTTAAATAAAAGCAAACATATTTTAATTGTAGATAGTTTAAATTTCTCCTTTTCTCTTTTCTATGTTGGTATTTAAAGTAGTCACTTTAAGTTTTCTTTGAGGTTTCTTTTATTTCATAAATATTAATTTTTTTCCTTATTTTTATCAGTCCATCTTCCTGCAGCTTTTTAAAAAAAAATTCTGAGTAAAATCATTTGCATTTATCTTTAGTAAACAGAATCAGCTGAATTGGACTTGTCAATTTTTTGTCCTATCAACTGCCATATCAATACTGTCCAAGAATTTTCATTTTCATTTCCAAACCATTTGAACATTTTTTCCTCTAAATATTTAGGTTAACTATATAGTTCCAGCTTGTTCTTCCCAAAATCAATTATTAGTGGCCGGGCAGTAAACACTGTCATGATGGCTAAAGTAGTGTTTCCTGGAACAAAGAAATCATTTTGTTCTCTCCCTCACTTTGGTACATTCTTTTCTTTGCCATGATCATTACTCCTTTTTGTAAGAGGTCAGATGTCATTTTATCATTGTGTAATCTATAATTTATTATAATCAGAAAATCATACGATATGTTTTTAAAATTTTAATAAATTTTAGGCATTCATAAATAATCGGAACTGAATTATATAGTGTGTAATTTCATGAAGTTGAAATAGAAGAAACAAATCTTTCATTGTTTCATCCAAATTTTATATTAAAAGTTGATCTATGCACTGCATTTTTTTATTTATTTTTTTTTTTTTATTTATTTTTTTTTTTTTTTACTTTTGAAAAAAATTGTCCATTTTTATTTCTTTCCCTTTTCTAGAACACATAAATGATAAAACAAAAAAATATTGTACAAATTGCTAAACTTAGTTGTTTATTCTCTTTTCTCCATCTTTAAAAATTTTTTTTTATTATTTATTTATTTATTTATTTATTTATTTTTTATTAAATTTATAAAATAAATTAGATTTATTAATATTGCTGTTGGGTTTACCAGCAGATTTGTATGGTTCACTGTTAATTTCAAATTTTCTTTATTTTCTTTTATTTTTTTACTCTGATTTAATACTTTGGATACACTCATTTAAAACCTCTCTCTCTCTCTCTCTCTCTCTCTCTCTTTAATTTAAAAAAAAAATCTTTCTTATTTTTATATGAAAGGCCAAAGAATTAATTGAAAATTTACAGAATTTTTTATAATTGTAAAAGTGGGAAACAATTTAAAACTTTCTGAACAGAATCATTCCTATTGTGGCCAAGTGAAACATCATTTTGTAGTTCTTGTTTAACGACTAGTTTCTCTGCTATCGAGTGATAGTTTGTATTGTGGCTATTGTTAAGATTCTAAAAGATTTTGCTGTTATATCAATTTTTCTGTAATTTTTTTGGGTATGTTTTCTATGACCATCAATATTGTTAAAGATGTATAAAAGATATATCTGAAATATAAGATCAGGTAATTATTTTATTTTATTCAAGTTTTGATGAAAAGTTCAATTGTCTTGTTCATTTTTTCCCCTCTTAGAAAATAATATTTTTAATCAGGATTGTGTGTGGAAAACAAAGAGAATTAACAATAAAAAAAAAAAAAGAAAAAAAAAGCAACCCATTCAAAATGTCTTAGAGACTTCTTAATCCCTTCTTCCTGTATTATCATGTAATGTTTATTAACATCTTCTACATCAGTTTTCTTAAGTCGGCAATTAAAGTGATTGATTTTTCCTCTTCTCTTTTTCTTCTCTCTTTTTTCTAATGATTTAACATTAAAGGATATTTTAGGCAAAAGAATTTTCAATACATTTTCTTTTCTTGATTGATACACTTTTTTGAACTAGCAGAAATGCTCAATTTTGTACACTTAACTGCTAGTAATATATTTCATTACAGAGAATAATACTTTTTTTGTTTTGTTTTGACAAATCAGTTTTTATTTTATTTAATTTTTTAATTTTATTTCAATTTTTTTTTTTTTTTTTTTTTTTTGAGGAACTGACTAACAACATTAATAAACAAAATCTTATATATATATATATATATATATATATATATATATATATATATAATAATTTTTTGTTTTTGAATTTGTTGGCAAGCTTTAAGATCTTAAAACTTTTCTCATGGCCCTGTATTTAAAGCAGCAACTGAAAGTATTCTACCCTTCCCTCCAAAAAAAAAAAAAAAAAAAAAAAAGAAGGATTTCCTGGTTATGACACAAAACTGTGAAATACTATTGTCACTACTCCCAGATCCATTCTGAACTGGAGTGGGAATACCTGTTAGGATGTGTCAAATATATCTGTTTAAAGATAAGTATTCAATTGGATTACTTGATACCATATAACAATGAATTGTTTGTATTAAGAATAGTTGATTGAAGTTATTTGTTTATTGAGGATTATTCTTGGTTACTTGAAACCATTTAACAGTGGTCAAACCTGACTTATCAAATAGAAATAATTACTAGAAACCATTCAAGCGTGCAATTATTTGTATTAGATAGGAATACTTGATATATAAATGCAAAAACCTCTAAAACAGTTACACAAAAAATGTAAATACCTGTTGGCATAAAACAACTAATAATAAATATCCTGTCATTAAAATCAATCTGAAAGCAATGAATTTTTGGAAATTACTTGTTTAGAAAAAAAATCCTTACCTTTATAAGCACACATTTTTCATATTATATTTACCAATTGATTTTACAAATCTGTCATAAGAACGACAATAGCTGTTTAGCACAATTTTGCATAACCTGGGAATCTATGTTAGTATTTTTGCTGAATAAAGATTTTTACTGAATGAAAATCGAATTTTCAGTAGTTTTTGAAATGAACCAATCTGACATAAAGGATAGGTCCATTTAGTAACTACTGTTTTTCACTTGGTGCTCAATGAACATTACTTTCTGCTGACCATCATATTAGGAAACTAAGATATATCTACATGCCCATATCTTCCACCATGGACAGGCTGTGACACCAGTTCAATTTTTAAGCAAAGTAAAACTAGTTTAAATTCAGTTTTCCTTTCCTAGACTGGTTGCCTTAAATAGGCTTAGGAACTTGGTCTACTCTATTTATTCATAGATGGGAAAGAACAAATGGATTCATGTCTTTGATAAGGGTGTTTGTTTGCTTGAAGTGAAATGCTGATGTAATCCCTTAACTTTGATTATTTAGTGATATGTATTAAACATTCAAAGTCATTGAATTGTAGATACAGACTGTAGAAAACTTGTGTTGAATTGATCTTGAAAGTAGTGAGGGTTTGCATTGAAAGTTGCCGTTAGTAGTCTTTGTTTTAACTTAATCTTGGCACCAGTGGAAAATAAACAATTACCACCTTAACTACAAAGCCAACCGTTTTATGGATATTTCTTTATTGTTTTAATTTTTAACTATGATTAATATCTCAAAAGCTTTTTATATTTGAACAAAGTAAAATGCTGAATTGCTGAAAGTGGGTACCTTGTATCTATTTCTGCATATGTGGTGTATTAACCTCCATTCACTGAACAATTGATTCTCATCTCAGATTAGCTCATGTATGCTATTCAGTTAGGACATTTTGTATACTGTTGAAATAACACTTAAATGCTCTTACTTTTGCAATGAACTTTGTACAAAGCTGCATAGAAAATAGGATTAAATCTGGCCTTGGCCTGTTAACCAAAACTTTTCTTGTTCTTCAATGATACCTGCATTGGAAAAATAAGTTCTAAAAAAAGGTTTAGCTTAGTTACATTCATGCTTTTAACCTGAACTATTATGAATGAAATATTGAATCATAATGAACATGAACAAATACCTGGCAATATCAAAACTGACTTAAATGATTCAGATCTTTTCAATCTGTTATTATTATTATTAATTTTTTTTTTTTTTTTTTTTTTTCATTTAAAATTCTTTTAAGTCATGGATAAGAATTGAAATTTCAGGCAGTGTATTTTAATTTTACCTTTTCATTATTTAAAAAAATTTTTTTTCAAATGTTTATCTTTTTTAAGTACATATCATAACCTATTATATAAAAAAGGATATTTAAGATTTTTTTGATTTTTTTTTAAAAAAAAAAATTTTTTTTTTAAATAAAATAATTAATTTAAAATGTAATTGCTTTTAAATGTTTTCTTTTGTAAATATGTCATCAATGATTTTGAAAAGATCTTGATCAGATCATTTGTTCATTTAAATATCTCATGTTTTGAACAGGTATATAAATGATACATCACTTGTGGCCATCACACCCCATCAAATATTCTGCAAGGTGTATGGTATCTAGCAAATAGTCTACATGATCCAACAATTTTTCTGTTATAAAAGGATTCATAAATGCAAACAAGTAAATTTATCCTATGGTTGCCATTCTTTTATTCATTTGCAGGTGTCTATATGGACTTCTGAGAAACTGTGACTTAGGGTATCGACCCCTTTTTAATCATTTCATTTTATAAATATTGTTTTTACTACTCATAACTTAGACTATGGTCATTTTGTACAAGATAATTACTTGTACTCATGAAAAAATAGTGTATGCTTTTAGAACTTTTACACAGTAAGGATTATCTTTTGCCATAGTCTACTGGAAGTTTTATCTTATCTGGTCAAAAATTTCATTTAAATTTTACTAGGTTAAACTAAGAGTTGCTTTCTTGTCAGCTAAAATTGTGGCTTTGATTTGTGAAGAAAAATGCAACTATCTCAGTCAATTAGCAGGTCTGTACCATAGACTAATTGTTATTGGGTCAATTTTTTTCTTCTGCTGTTTTTCAAGACACCTTATTTTGGATTAATGAAAAGCTAATTGAAACCTGAATCAAGTTGAGAAATGTTTTTATCAGTTAATTCGGTTTATCTTTTCCTACATTGTCAACATTATTTTAAATGATCTATAGTGAAATCATTGAAAGTGTCTGTACAGATCAAGACAACACAATCTTATAGCACAATACCAGTGACTCAAAACAGTAGGTCAATGCACTTGCACACACGAAGTGTGATCAAAACTAAAGCTTACATTCTTAAATGTGTGCGCATAACTGAACAATGTATAAAAATGGTCTGGAAAAAGGTGTCTAATTTTTTTTGGGGGGGGGGAATTAGTCTTGAACTTAAAAAAAAAAAAAAATTATTTTATTTTTTATGTGGTACAAAAGCATATTCACCAAACTTAGCCATGTACTTGCAAATTCATGCCAAGCGTAAGATTTGAGGACATTAAAAGAAATATGATGGTAAAACTTCAACCCTTTATATAAAACGAGTTTCAGAGATGCTCAAACTAATGGGAAAACTTGCTGGAATAAATTGAGTGTAAAATAGATAACTACGTTTCAAGTTCTGTTGTACAAGTAAAAAAAAAAAATTTTTCTTTTACTTAAAAAAAATTCATTTTTATTTTTTTTCTACACCTCACTTCGAAATTTTTATTCTAATGAAACATTTTGAAATAAAAGTACATTAATAGGGTAATTGATAGGTAAAAATCAACCGCAGACTTATCACACTCAAGGGACATTATTTTTACAGTCATTAGTTGCCTCCCTTGTCCTCTAATTATTTTTACATATATACTTCAGTTTTTGAACTCTTCCAGATGAAGTTTGAGAAATTGTTGGACGATCAATGTATTTCTTAATTAAGATCGGATGTTGAGGCTTTCTTGTCAACTCGATTTTTAAAAATTTAACGAGTATTTTCTGTCATCTTAATTTGATTTTATTTATTTCTAAAACAAGACCAAGAATACTAGTTAAAATTTAATATCTTGAGAATCTTGAAAATAAAAATGAACCCTGAAATCATGCCTAACCCAAGGGTACTCATCTATTGAAAACTTAGTTGGTGACGCTGCTGTTATTGTCTATTTGGTGCCAGTTGTTTGAATCATAATGAGGATTCGAAAGTCGTGTTTGGAAGAAAAAGTACCTTATAATTAGTTTTCCGTATTTGAATAATTTGTTAAATAAAAGATCAGAGTTGGTTGCTAGACGCCGTCATCAAAGTAAATATTTATTTTGTAATTTGGCGCTTGGTTGAGCCACGTGACCTAAGAGTACATATTCGTTCTGTTGAATCTAACAAAATTGGATGTGTGTACTAGATCTGATGATCAATAACGTGAAACTGACTCGTGGGTTTTTATCTTGTTTTATCATCTTATATATATATATATATATATATATATATATATATATATACACACACACACACTTGAAAGGCAAATTCAGTCACCTTTTTTATTTTGACAGAATTGATTTATATTTAATGCTCAATAACTAATACAATAATTTTCTTCATTTTTGATGACTATCCTATCGAACCTTGGGTTTAGAATTCTTTGAGTTTCATAGCAAAAAACAAGCAACAAATCCTCTTTCACAATTGATGTACCTTTTCCTGTCAGAAAACCCTGTAAAAATCTGAAAATGTAATAATTCAGTGGAGCAGTCTCACCAAAGTAGAATGGATTAAGTAAAGATTCCATGGACCCACAAATCATTTTCTTGTGTGTGGGTTTCGCGTTATGATGTCTTGTGTTGTCATGTAAGAATAACACACCGCTTATAGTTTTGCAATTAACACATTTTTTTTAATTGGCTCTTAACCATTGTCACTTGTTGAATGTGATGATAAAGACTCGCTTTTCATTTCTTGAGATTTTTCAGAAATGGTTCAGAAGCGAGTCTTGTCTTTAATCAGAGCCAACTTTTGGTCGACATTAAGTTGAAAACCAGTCAGACTGTGGAACACACCAAGATGTGACACTTTGCCTAATTTATGGAGATTATGGTAATATTAATCCTTAAACAATTTTAACTACAAGGAAATATTGATAATAAACTATTTGCACACAGTCATATGGTATCAAATATTTCTATCACTAATAGTTTTCAAACGGATCTATTTGACCTATAGATGGACCCTAACAGGTACAGCCTGTCCAGGTCTGAGTGGATCTAGGAGTAGTGGAAATGAAGGCGTAATCTAGTCTCGTGATCTCCAAAACTGGAGCCTCACTATTAGATGTATTTTAGCATTATATTCAGAGCACGCCCTTTTAGAGTCGCGCTCTTCCTTCTTATCAGAGAATGCAGGGCTTAAAATGGCTTGGAAATTATCATTTTCCTAGGAGAAAAGAAATATTCATAGTAAGAGAGGAACACGCGATGGTGTGATAATTGAATCCACTGTACAGTATAATGTGAGTTAGGATACTTACTGTTATCTTGGGTGTTTGCAACACAGCATAAAAATGAAGTACATTTATTGCTTTGTACCTCTAACTAGAAACTGAGTCAAGTGCGTTGTGGTAGCTATTTATGTTGCCGTAAATAAAATTTTGTAATAGACGCAGATGTGCGTCGTTTGGAAGTAAGCATGTTAAGTCGCTTTCCCTTGAGTATTGACTGAATAATAAATATAAATAATGAGTTTAAAATTATATGGAGGACTAGACATTTAGTGTCTTCCGTCCAACGGTTGGAGTTATATTTTATTCGAGTTTTTTTTTTTTTTTTTTTGTGTGGCGGGAGTCCCTGTGGAGTAATGGCTAAAGAGCTGTACTACGGCCTCGAAGAACGCCAATTCGAACTCCAGCCGTGTTATTACATTCACTTTGGGAAAAGTATGACCTTTATCAACCGCCCACACCAGCTATGGGTTAAATACTATCACTTCTGTTCTACAAGGATGGTTTTGACATTAAATAACCTCCCGAAGGTTGATCTGTTATTAGATAAAAGAAACCGAACCAATACGTTTATTTATGAACTTGTTTTTCAGTTTTTGGTGGCGTAGGGTACTTAAATTTAGCTTCTCGAATATTATTTTTTATATTAGGTTTTTAATTGATAGGTTGACATGTCATTAAAATCTCGGGTTATTTTGTGCCTCGAGGTCAGGGAATCGCGTTCATTGTACGTTTATATTTACATCTATGTAGTTGTTTCTTGGATGTTCTTTTTTTTTGCACGCGGTCGTGTCGAATACAAATAGTTTAAACATTTATATGGCCTATAGATGGGACTCTTACAGGTACTAGCGTTCCTGGTCAGAGACAACTTGGGAGTAATGGCAATTGAAAGGGTATTCCACACTACCCAGAACTGGAGTTCTATCATCAGATGCAGTTTAATGTAATTTCCAGGGCACTATATTAAGTTTTGCTTTAAAATACGCATTCATACAATTGATATTTAGTTACTTTTCAAATCGGGTTCAACAATTCATTTATTTTCTCCATAATCGACAATCTCTTATTTCTGACCCAAATTATATATAAACTTGAGATGATGTAATTCCATTGCTAATCGAGAGATAGTTGACACTAGTAGAAATCAGGTAGCAGGGAAATAGATTGATTGATTTTTAACGATGGATCTAGGGTTATTTTATGCGTAGAGTTTGGGGAAAAATGTTAAAATTGTTTCTTAAGAGTTTTTTGTACTGTTTTATGATTTCAAGTATTCGTATCTAACACTAACAATTTATACACAATTATATGGTTTCAAGTAATTGTTTCTATTTAATAGTAATAATTTGTTTGCATATAGTTATAAGGTTTCAAATAATCAATAATCATTATAATCCTTTGTAAACAATTAAATCTAGTAACTATTCATAATACAAATTATTTACAGATATAAGGTTTCAAGTATTCCTATTCAGTACTAATAATTTTTAAAAAGATCTATTTGATCCATAGACGGGGCCCTAACAGGTACTAGCGCTCAGTGTCAAAGTGGACCTGAAAATAATAGGAATGAAGATTTGACTCCACATGCATCAGACCTCCAGAAATGAAGCCTCATCAACGGATAAAGTTTAGTGTTATACTCAGAACATCCCTTTTTTGGCGGGGGTGGGGTCTTACACCTGTACAGAGCGTATAGTCAGTGTATTCTACGCCCCACCAGCACGGTAGAGTGGAAATAGTCATTCGTTTCACGAAAAAGGACTGGAGAAATTTGACCAAGTTCGTAAAATGAATCAATACTAATAGGCTGTCATCTCAAGAATGATAATTACTGTATATAGCGAACAAGTTGGTTCAGTTTTCTATTGTTGAGTACATATGAATAGACAAATAGAGAAGTTATGGATGGAAAGTTAGATCGGAATAGATTGTGATAGGCAGAGATAGATATACACAGACTGATAACTAGGAAGATATGATTGAGTGGTTGATTGATTTTAACGGCATGTCAACCCGTCTAGAGATATTTTATGCCTAAAGGTTAAGGTTCGGTTCCTTTGTTTAATGGCATATCAACCTTTGTAGGTTATTTAATACCAAAGTCATTCACCTATAAGAACAGTAGTGGTACTATTTAACCCATAGCTGGGAGGATAAGGGGGTTCATACCTTTCCCAAGGGTATTTGCCCGAAAGTGAACGTAATAGCGCGACTGGAGTACGAACTAGCTTACTACGATTCCGCAGTCCATCGTTTTAACCATTACACCACGAGGACACCCCCCTAAAGGTTAAGGAATCATGTTTATGTTCACATTTTTTTGTGTAGTTATTTCTTTCACTCCAATCACGTTATTACATTCACTTTCAGACTAATACTTTCGGGAAAGATAAGAACCCCTTTATCCCCCAGCTATGGATTACATAGTACCATTACTGCCCGTCTACAAGGATGGATTGAGTATCAAATAACCCATGAAGGTTGATATGCCATTAAATAAAAGAAATCAAACAGTTGTTTCTTGAGAGTTTTTTCTTTTGCACACGGTCCTATCAAATACAAATAATTTTCAAACAAATCTATTTGACCCATAGATGAGACCCTAAAAGATACTACAACTCCAGGTCCGAGTGGGCTTGGGAGTAATGGCAATGAAGGAGTACTTCACACTCCCCAGATCTCTAGAACTGGACACTCACCATCAGATGCAGTTTATTGTCATACCCAGGACTCCGCTTTTTTTGGCGAGGAGTGGGTAGCGTCTTACAGTCAGCGTATTCTAAGCCCATTTAACAGGGTAAGGAAGATATGAATAGATTATAATAAACATAATTATTAACGCCTCACCAACACTTCAGAGTGGAATAGATATAAACATACTGAGATGAAAAAATTGATATATAGATATATCGATAAGTTTATAACTTAGTGAAAAGCATATTTTGCAAAACGAATGTTAATTTTTTTGCATATTATACCTTGTCAATGCACTTAATTCCGTGGTGAATGTTAGTAACATATATATAGATTGAACATATTGATG